>JAJKFJ010007404.1:0-16508 GCA_027382625.1 Tetmemena sp. SeJ-2015
AATGCTCTACTTCTAACTTCATAGATGACAGTAAAATGATGGAGCTGCTGTAGAATGAAGACGGACAAGATGTCTTCGAGGAGATTGATATGGGCTAGATAGAAGAAGAAGACAGACCCTATCTGCTCATAGACAAAGACTCAGGGAGAGTCTACGACATGAGAAATGAGAACCACCTCAAAAAGCTAAATGAGAAGCAGAGCAAGCTTACCACAGATCTCAACTCTTCGAACGTGGGTACCACAGGCAACAAGGCTTGGAGTGACTGGTGGAAGTCCAAGCACTAGAACAACTAAGAATACCTCATGGCAGCTGAGAACGGAATCCTAGAGGATGTCAAAAGATTACTTGATAAGGATAAGTTGTAAGAGCTTGCAGCTGAAGTGAACCACAAGGGCTTGGATAACTGGACTGCTCTACATTTTGCAGCAAATGAAGGAAAGATGGATATAATTAAGGAACTACTCTCCCACTAAGACATAGAGGTGGAGTGCTTCTCCTCAATTTTGAGAACACCTCTGCACTTGGCTGCGATCAGAGGCCACACAGATATAGTAAGAGCTTTGATAAAAGCCAAGGCAGACAAAAATGTGAAGGACTTTGATGAGAACACTCCCCTTCATTACGCAAGTGAGTACGGCCATTTCGAATGCATAATTTTCTTGGTCAAGGAGGCTGAAGCAGATCCCCTCGTCAAGAATAAGTTCGGTTATATCCCCTCTGACATAGCCTAGAATATCAAGATCAGACAACTTAATCAAGAAGTAATTTAATTTTTATGAATGACTTTAACTCTTCGATAGTATCCTACCAAGACTTTAAAGACAGCAAAGCGATGAGGAGCAGAAAAGTTTCTATGGCAGAACTGCTTATAACGGAGTGAACATTGCAAATTATATTTAATGAGAGTGTTGAGGCACAACGACAGAATGAACATGGTGCAGCGACTCATGTCGAGCTACAAGACAGTTGATAGGTTCCTTTAAACCAGTAACAAGTAAGTTCCCTCTTTTTCAATAGTTTGCTTTAACATTGCAACTATAGCAACGAAGAATTGCTAGTTAAGAGAATGGAGGAAGAAGAGGCAAGGAAAGCGGGCAGACCCATTGATGATGGCTAAGGCAGGATCTAGAAGCGAGTGGAAAAACTGGAAAAGAAGTGGAAGCAAAAGTTCATCAGGATTTGGTAGTACAATGAAATATTAAGAAATAATTTTATTGAATGCTTTAATGAAGAGCTGGATGAGTTGGAGAACTCAAAGCAAATGATGGAAGCTGAGCAGTCAGTTGGCCCCAATAACTTCCTTCCAATTATGAAACTTGGTCAAGGATCGTTTGGTCAAGTGTACCTCGTAGAAAAGTTGTAAATTAAACCAGATGGGCAGATAGTAAACTCAGGCAAGTAGTACGCCATGAAGATCCTAAATAAGAAACAAATTCTTGGAAATAACTTGGTCAAGTACGCCAAGACTGAAAGAGATGTGCTCTCCTACACTAAGCACCCCTTCATCGTAGGACTTAAATACGCTTTCCAAACTCCAGAGAATAATTAAAATTTTCATATTGATGAAAGAAGCTATTCTTGTTGCTAGATTACGCACCTGCTGGAAACATGAGCAGGACGCTCCACAAGGATAAGCGTTTCTCAGAAGATAGAGCAAGAATGTACTTGGCAGAGATTCTCTTAGCCCTTGAGGATTTACACAAGAGAGATATCATTTTCAGAGATTTGAAGCCTGATAACATCGTCTTCGATGAAGATGGTCATGCTCTCCTTACTGACTTCGGTCTTTCAAAGGAAGGAGTGCTTAACAATTCTCAGGCGAGGAGTTTTTGTGGCTCGCCTGCCTATCTAGCCCCAGAAATGTTGAAGAGGTCTGGACACGGCAAATCAGTGGACTGGTACCTCCTAGGTTGTGTCTTCTACGAAATGCTTGTAGGAATCCCTCCCTACTACTCAAATAACAAAGACCAACTTTACTAGAATATCTAAAGTGGTCCTCTAAAGCTCCCGAACTTCCTTTCAGAAGATGCGAGAAGCCTTCTCATAGCTGTAAGCAGAACACTTTTCTTCTCATTTTTATTATATAGTTGCTAAATAGAAACCCTTACAAGCGTTTGGGCTCTGGCAAGCGCGATGCTGAAGAAATAAAGGAGCACAAATTTTTCGAACCTATAAATTGGCAGGACGCTTTCCTTCGCAAGCTCAAAGTCCCCAAGCCCTACCTCAAGAAAGTAATGAAGCAGGAGTTTCCAAATGAGAAGGTTTACGGAAGAGGAGCCTTCGATGAGGCACTCAAGAATCAGAATAGACTCAATGACTGGAGTTTCGTTCAAAAGTGACAACCTACTCCCAAATTCAAATAGCCTCTCATTTCTCATAAAATAATCGGATAGCACTTTTGAATAACATGTGACCAGAAATTAAAATGAGGGAGTGAGTTTAGAATCAATCAATTATCAAATCTTATCACAACAACAATGCGAATCTCTGAAATTATATATAAGTTAGATCTGCCTTTTGTAATTTTATAGTAACTTTTTATAGTGAATAGTGCACGATGGAAATATATGGATGGTTGTAGGAGTGGAGGATTTGTAATAAGAATTAATTTTGATGTGTTGCTGTTGGAAAACAAGCAGCATCAGTGGGAGTACTGCTACCATTTGATATCTTTAATCCATATTAATTTTATTCTTGGCTCAATCATCATAATAATACCCACTTCCACTACTACTAATACTACCAAATTAACTTGAAACTATTGTTAGATTTAATGTTATAGCAGAGATGTATGTTCTGTGATTATATTTAGACAATCAAATAAACTTTAACACAATCTGAAGATAATATTAATATATTTTGGATTATTGGTAGTAGCGCAAGTAACTTTTTCCCCTATTAACTCCAAAATACAACACTCATCAAACGCGCTTTAAATTATCTTTAGGGGTTTATTTATCTTAGTTGCATTCATGCTTAAAATTTGAGAATCTTTGAGCTTTCTCTGTCGTGAAATAATTTACACCTGAGGTTTGACTATGGTTTTGATAGGGTGGTGTGAGTGAGTGGTAGGTTGCTATATATTTAGCGAGATATGAGTCAGTGATTATAACAATTTATGATGAAAATTATTAAAGTTGCATCAAATCTTATTGAGAAAGCTACTGGCAGTGGGAGTG
This sequence comes from Tetmemena sp. SeJ-2015, assembly GCA_027382625.1. Classification (NCBI taxonomy): domain Eukaryota; phylum Ciliophora; class Spirotrichea; order Sporadotrichida; family Oxytrichidae; genus Tetmemena; species Tetmemena sp. SeJ-2015. The sequence continues at coordinate 3,183 of JAJKFJ010007404.1, forward strand.
ATTTATTTATCTATAATAAGCGAGAGAAAGAGAGTAATATATTTAGAATTATAAGTATTAAGGCACCGCTATAAAACCACCCTACTATCCAAATTACAATGCTCAAAGTACAGAGACAATAAATCCAATCTAGCTCATCAGTAGTTAAAAGAAAAATGGCACATGATTTATCATTTAGTTAGTCTTGCGTTGCAGCAGGAATAACAACAGATGACGCAGAGTCTGGGTGTACCAAAGCAATCTAGAGAGCGCCAGATTTCTCAGAAGTCCCTCTCTTCTCAAACTATAAGCCAGAACTAACATCAATCTTCCCCCAACTCTTCGAATTTATAAATATGTGATAGTTTATGCTTAGAACAAATAAGATGGTATGCGTTTGACAGCGAGCAAAAATTTTAGAAGCAAGACTGACAACGCCGATATTTCAGATATGCAGACAATTGGAGGCAGCCAAACTATTGTGCACCGAAAAAGTCTCTCCAAGTTAGGCTCACAGTAAGTCAATTTTAAATTAAAATGAGGATTTGTGAAGTGCGAAGGGATAAGTAGTGGCGCATCTGCATTTTCTCATTATTTCTTCCAATTCATTATTGCTCTAATTTAACGCACATGTAGGGATTATTTAATCAACTATGTTTATACTAAATTAGATTCCTTATTAGCTGGCAGCACCAGCAACGCAACCTCAATGCAGAAAATGGAGAGAAGACAACTCGCTGGCCTCTCAAACGGTACTTACACCTCAAAGTTGAACGAACAGCTGTCACTGCTCCCTCCCCTTGAAGAAAAGAACAAGGGTAAGAACAGGAGTAGAGCGCTCACCTCAAGTTAAGAATCATAGCCCATCCACTCTCAAATCTCAGACAAAAATTTGAAATATAAGCTGTAATTGTGATGGGATTAATTTAAGTGGGTCGTACCAAATAGAATCTTACTCCAACAATATTATGGAAACTTTTCTCTCAGAAAATACATTTTGCTTTATCAACAATAACAATTAAGGAAGTGGGTAGTCAGCTCAGCCTTCGAATTCAACCAATGCTGTGCTAGTGGCTAACATTTCACCAGAGAAAGGAGGCATGAGTCTTGGCCCCAATCAAGACTTGATACCCAACAGTCTTCTTCTCAATCCTCTCCTGCATACGAATAAAATGGACAAAAGGAGAAAACTCAGCTCTAAACCTTCAAATAGCAAAGTTTAACTAAGCTATTTATTATGTCCTAAGTTTAATTCAAAGAACTCCAGATCGGCAGCAAGGCTGGAGCCCATCATTCCCAAATCCTACTTAGGCAACAACACAGGCGCAGTCGGAGGTCTGAGCGTATTAGGCAAGAAAAAGTCTGAGAAGCTTGCGGACGTGAGAGAAAGTTTCTCGCGCGAATCTTTTAATTCTAAGACTAATAATACTAACACCGAAGATGAGAAAGATGGCAGCAAAGATTCAATCAACAACTTAAATAAAATTTCCTCTTTTTCTCCCCTTCACTCTTTATTAATGTCTAACTCAAACAGTAACGGCCTAGATAGTCGTACTCCTAAATTGGTGGGAGGTAAATCCTAGAAGTTCTTCCAGAGCATCACTGCTGAACCTTCACCTGCGGCAGTGAAACTAACCAACAATTACGTGCCTCTTAAATTTAACTACCGCAAGTCAAGCTAAAAGTTTAGCACTGCCGACTCTCATCAAGGGGAGAACGAAAGAGACGACAGCACAAGTGCGCAGCTCAGCAGCCTCAACTCATCAGAGAAATTCGGCAGCCCCTCCCCTCCACAAGTCCTAACTGGCTCATCCATTCACTCCAAAAACTAGACAAGGCAGTTCTTTAGCTCGGTTATTCTCCACAAACCCAATCCAGGTGAAGTCCAAAAACCCGTCGGTATTTTACAAGCTGTTTTATAAGTGACCTTCAAAGTGAATACTTTTAATTAAGGTCTTGATGGAAGCAACACGAGCTCTTCAGGTACTGCCAATTCCCAGAAATCTAACTCTGCGGCATCAAATGGCAACCTCACAAACTCACTTGCTGCACCTCAGCAATCGCACAAGTTCAAGTACGGACAGCATACCATCGCAGGCAAGAGCCAGGGAAAGACCAAGTAAAACTAAGATCGGGTTTATTTCAAACATGCCTTCCTGGATGGCAAAGAAGACTCCAAATTATTAGAATATTCTTACTTATTGGTATGTCTTTGAAATTATTGATAATAGCTGATGGTCATGGGCCTAATGGAGACTAGGTGAGCGAGGCTATCATTAAAATATACCCAAACTCACTCAAGAACGAACTTCAAGCTGTGTTCGATCAGTTCAGTATGATCGAAGAATCTACTTTGGTACAGTCGACTAAGTACCACCTTGAAATGAAATCCTCAATCTAGAAGTCCTTCAAGATTATTCTCAATACCATTCATTTGTTATGCAAGAAGTTAAACATGCAGATCAGCCATCAGAATTTTGATGTGCTACTCAGTGGCTCGACACTCACAGTCATCGTGCAAATTAACTCCTTCCTCTACTGCGCCAACGTGGGAGATTCACGAGCCATCCTCCTTAAGAGCAAGAAATCTGGCTCATGAAAAGCATCATACTAATTTTTGCTATTTCCTCACCTGCTACTTAGAAATGCTTTGAGGGAGATCCTTTCCAATTGTCGACTGATCACAAGCCTTAAGACTATCAGGAGCGCCTCAGAATTGAGAAGATGAAGGGCGAAGTCAAATAGACTTGGAACTAGAAGACGGGCAAATACTAAGGAGCCCACAGAGTTTGGATACAGGACAAGGATTTCCCTGGCTTGGCTATGAGCAGATCAATCGGTGATAAGCTAGCACAGTCGGTTGGAGTTATTCCCCTGCCAGATGTCACTATTTACAAGATTAATAGAGACGAGTACGAATATAATAAGCATTATTACAATAACCTATTTGCATATTTGATATGTGCTTGTGTCAGCTAGCGATGGGATATGGGACACTCTGGATATCAAAGAGGTGAGAGACTATGTTTAAGCTAACAGACAAATCCATGACTTAAATTTCATGAGCCGCACTCTAGCTACTCGGTCCAGAGAGAAGTGGCTTGAGTGGGACGTGTTCACAGTCGATGACATCACAATCCAAATGTTGGAGCTTGTGTGAAGAATTACAATTTGAATAGTGCAGCTGTTCTCACACTATTTTTGAAATGGTAGCAGCCATTGCTATCATAAAATATTAAAACTATGAATTTGGACTAATTCTCAAATGGCAGCCTTTCCCGACCATGCTCTGCCAATATTATTCTATCATAAAGTATCCCCAAGAACTATGAAACTACACATTGACTTGATATTTAGCAATGATTATTTCAAATTGAATTCTCAAAAAATTAATGCTGATAATTGATATAAGCTACTAAATTGGCATTTGGGTTGAAGAGTGGATACGAGTTAATCGCCCACTCATTAACCCATTATATAGTAGCCATAAAACTCCCTTGCTATAAATTAAGTAGAGAAAGTCTATCAAACGCTTTCAGTCTAGCTATTATTCAATATTAATCTTAAATTCAAAAATATCCTATTATCACTCTCAAAGTAGATATTTTCATTTATTTTTTGAAAAGAAAGTTCTCAAAAATTATTTAGGAAATTTTGTTGCATTATTGAATTAGGATTCAATAGTCCATATAGAAAATAAAATTTGCCATCTCTTGCTCATTCACAACCCAACGCTGTTTAAATAATTCAAACTATACATTGATGTCACCAATCTCCAACAATTTAGCAACCCTTTCATAATTTATTACTCTTGCTCTTTTATTGAAGTTATTTTTTTATATATTCACGCTACAAGTACTGATCACTGATGGGAGTATTTGAAACCCAGAAACTTCTAATGTCTTATTGGTATTTATCCATGTAAATGCAACCTATTCCCTTGGAGCTCATGAGAATATTTTCCATAGACATTTTACCCTGGAATGAAGTCTTCATCTCCTAGACATACAAGTCCATTTTTTGAGAGCTGCTAAACTTATTCAGTATTTTAAGGAGGACTAGCACATCATCTTCAGTTAAGCTTTTTACTTGCCTGCTTACGAATTCTGAGTAAAAACAATACATATCAGTTAATAATTATAAATGTTTTAAAGGGGTTTAATAATCTGAGCCAATTTCCCTAACTTTAGCTTTGACCTGGTAGCAAAGTTATTAATTGATGTTTGCTTTGTCCTATTCGGAATACTTGGCTAATACTTCATGTTGCATGTGTATGATCTGTTGGAACTAGGCATTCGGATCTTCTTCCTCCAAGTAAATATCATAACCTTCGCTAACATTATCTTCCTCTTCAATTATAATCTTAAATAGAAATTAACAATTCCAAGGCCTACTCTCATCTAGAGGTCATACTAATTAAGCCTCTTTCTCCTCTTGTTTATTCTCTTCCATATCACTGGACAGCACTCCCTTAAGTGGCCCTTCTACCAACAAACCTCGCAAGTTGATTCCAAAATTTTTTGCCTAGTTCTGTTATTTCGACAACAGTTGATGCAGTGGCCTTTCTTGTTAAAGCATTCTTAGTTAATACACAAGTGTTCCTTATTTTCTAACTCATAGAAAGTCTTATCCTCAAAAAATAGCAAAATTCTTTTTGCTTTCCTCTTGTATCTTTGATAAAGTTTTAGGATCGGTCTCTTCAAACTTTCTAATAGCCTCATTGAGAGCAGCAATGATTTCATGCTGGCGATTGATTTTTGAGTCTCTTATCTTTTTTTCCTCTTATAGGATTTAGCGCTTCTCCTCAAGCTCTGCTTCTATAGTTTGAATCTAAAAGAAATTTTTAAGAGAGACAAAGATTGTATTCTAGATACAAGGGAGAGCATATTAATTTATTGCTTACCAAATAGACCTCATTCATAATTTAAGTTGTCTTCTTTGCCAATTAGTCTGTCTCTCTGCTATTATAGAGAAATTATTTAAATCTATAATCTACTCAAAATAAAAGAGAAATACTGACTCAAATTACAATTTATAACTTCTATATAGTTCCAACTGTATATATAGTCTATTCTTTAAAAAGAATGATTTAAGCTTGAGATAATTCATAATCACTGATTGTATTAATTAAAAAATGCTTTTAAGATAAATTCAATTGTGAGATAAATTCTCAGTTATAAAGAGAAGATTTTGAGAGAGCTCTGGCTTTTGATAGATCATTCTCAGGTTTGAGAAATCGTATTAGTTCACTATTTTCATTTATCAATTAATTATTTTACTAATATTTTTTTAAATAAAATTCAATAAAGCCATAGTGCTCTTTGTTTCATTATCATCAAATTTGTTTCTTTTCGAAATAGCATAACAGAAAGATTAAGGAAATAATGTGTCAAGAAATTCTGATTATTCTTTAATTATTTAAATATCATAGTGAATAAATAAAACTAATGATGCAAGACACATAAACACACTTGGCCAATAAATTGGCTCTCAAAAACGAGGACTTTGAATCAATCCAAAAACTTAAGTAGGATCAAAGAGAGGATATGAGTTCTAAACCTAAACTTGAATTAGGACACACTTTAAGAACACTTAGGCAAAGTAAAGGCAACGGAAATGATGTTAGCTTGAAAGCGAAGTTAACTTCTGCTCATTGAAATGGGTTTGCTCTGCCTTTGGATTCTTTGCAAATAATTTCTTACATCGTTTTTGCACTCAAGGTGTCGATTTTCTACGCCATCAAGCAATTTTTTATTGAGGGCTACTCAGGATACATAGTCTTTCTGTAATCATAAATTCATTTCTAATTCTCATGTTTTAGGTAGATCACTGACAACTTTGAGTAAAATAATATTTTAGCTAAATTTATGATATTGATCATTGAGCTATTTAATGGTGACACACTTCACTATATAGTCAACTAAAATTATACCCACAGATGATTTGGTTCTCAAACAGAAACTTGCTCTAAAATCGAGGAAGCTTATTAAATATAGCTAGTTTATATTTTATGAAGGCGGTTAGATTTGTAGATTCAAACTAGAAGCAGATTAGCTAGTCCATCATGACATCTGAGCCCAATTAAATCCCTCTTCCAGCCTAGTTATAAAATATGCGTCTTTAGGATAATCCAGAGAGCAGAAAAGATGACAAGCAAGTAAGTTTGGGTCAACAATTCAAGAGTCCTGGCTAAATGAATGAAGCTTTTGAAGCCCCGATTCATCTTTCTGCGTAAAAAAGCTACTAATAGAGTAGAAAAACCGTATTATAATTTTTATTGTTAAAGTAGTTAGAACTAGAGATACTAAAATTAGGATTTGAGCTAGCAACAAGAGAGCAAAGTCAGCTAGCCATTAGATTTCAGTGAGAACAACATAGATGCTGCGCCCCCTATAATACAAAACTTTCACCAAGATGTGGTGGAGCTAGATAAATCTGAAGTGACTCAGCAATAATTAGACTATTCAGGATTTTATGACTAGAGCCCAGCCAATATCTACAACGGGGCTCCTCAACTAAACCCCAATCTATCTGAAGCCCAGTAATCCGCCAAAAACTCCCTCAGGTATATCAATTATAATTATAGTTCTTGAATTTATAAATTCAATGGAATACAGCCAAGCAATTAAAACAGCTCCTATAGTAATAACGAACCAAGTGCTTTCAAAAGATTACACAAGGCTGAAAAAGGAATCAGCTTTCCTTTACAGTAAGAGTCATAGCAGCATCATTTATAGAAACAGTTACAACTTCCGTCTTTGAAACCCACAAACATGATAAATAAAGACATTAAATATGAACCTTTTGAGAAGATGATAGAGATCTCTTTTTCTATTTTTAAATGAATAAGTCTCAAAAGGAACAGAGTCTTTAACAATCCAAGGAAGATAAGAATGAAATAGAAGCCCTAAGAATTCAAAATATAAACGCACTTGCTAAACCTGCAAATAAGTAGAATGCCTTTTCTGGAGATGAAAAGGTATAACAAAATGAAGCAGTAGAAGAGATAGTAACTGACGCTTCAAAGATTCAGTTCTGTCCCTTCTGCTAGGCTTATTCTCATATACTTAGTAAACATTCATGAAAAATAGATTCTTTTTATGCTTGAATTTAAATATGAAATATATTGCTCTCGATGTGATAGGTGCTGCTCACATTTTGATCACCACTGCAGGTGGTTGAACAATTGTATTGGAAATAAAAACTATAGGCATTTCGCTTTTCTAATAGCCTTTATAGAAGTAAATGCTCTCTTAGAACTAGCTCTCGACTTAGTTCTAATAAATAGCCTCTCACAAACATCAGAAAGCCAGGCATTTTGTATTTTTTTCTATAACTATTTCTTTATCATTAACAAAGATAACTTAGATATTATCTTCTAGTGAGGATGTTTCTCTAAATAGCGACACTGTCAAAATATACTTAGCCCTTATTTGTCTAACAACTCTTTTGAACCTAATAATCCTGCTTTCGACAAGTTACTTAATTGTGCTTCATATCTACCTCTACAAAAAAGGGTGGACCACCTATGAATTCATTCTCAGGTAAAGAGACTTTACATATAAATCTATGATCATTTTTAAAGACAAGGCGAGGAAGTATATTTAAGATGAGCAGAGTGTTTTCTAAAATTCCACCCTCAACCCTCTAAACCAACAAACTCTCAGCAACACCAAAGCTCAGGAGAGCACTCTTAAGAATATGTAAAATACTAATCCATAGGCCACTTTCATCAATTAGCAGCAGTACTTTACTTAATTTCACAATTTTCAGACTCAAAATTTTATCAATATCAACACTTTCGACACACAAGTATTTAAAGGGCTAATGCAGACTACAGAGGAAGGAGCTGGTCCTTACTATCTAGACAAGAACATTTTTAAATGAATGTGTATATTAATTATTAATTAAAACGTTCAGGGTTAGAGAAGTTAGCAAATATTTATTAATAACAACTACATCATCAACATAAATAACAGTGAATTTGAATAGCACAATCTAAATAAAAGTGCAAACTTGAGTCATAATCTTAAATAGAAATATTTGAAATTGTATTTTCTAGTTTAATCTTTCGAGGCTGAATGAGGAAAGTGAGGACTCCTCTGGTATGTACCAAGATGAAAGTTCCCAGAGTAATTAGAAGAACAAAGCAAATTTCTATATACAAGACTTCAGTCAAGCTAATTTTAATTTGGTGCAATAACAATAATAAGCAGCACTTAGCAAATAGCAAAACATATACAGACAGAGTGATGCAACAAGTTAATCCTAATCTATTGATCAAAGCAGTGGCTAAAATTCTCTCTCTAAGATCTAAAATTATATTTAATAGTTGCATTATAAGAGCAGTTCTAAAAGAAAGCATAAACGCAGAGGCAAAAAGAATGCTCAGCATCATGCGCATAGCTCTAGAGACTTTGTTCACTCATCTTTTGGGGCGATAGATCAAGAGTCACTGAAGCACCAAGATTCTTCAATACAAGAGGATGGAGATCAACATTATGTAAAGTAGTAAATGAATCAGTCCTAGATAAATCTTATCAAGCAAAATTATACACAAGGCTTTTAAGCAATAAAGCAGAATTAAAATGTCCTTGAAAAAGCAGAGAAAAAGAAGAGAGAACTTAAGAGCAGAATACTCTTTGGAGATAAGATCTAGACCAAATATTATTTATTTTTATTTTCAAGTGCTTGATTTAAAATATAGCAGAAACGTTCTCAAGCATAACGAGAGGGTGCATACCACAAACGATGATGGTAGCTCTCCATTTTATGTTATAAATTCATCATAACTTGAAAAAATATAAATTTGAGTAAAGTGGCATGTAACAAATTTTCAACTATAAAATTAGTCATTTGCAATAACAAGTCTCTTAAGAGTCATAAGAGAATTAATAAATAATGCAGCAGAAACAAAAAAATAATGATTTTGAAGTTTAAGAAGAAGAATATCAGAAAGATTAAGATAATTTGGCAAATTTAGGTTCCAAGATAAACAATAAATTTTTCTATAAGTCATGAAGTAATAATCTATTAACTAAGTTTAAATTTCCAAATTTCTTGCTTTTTTAAGAAATATTTCTTTTATGTGATTCTGTAACTCATTAATTTAAGAAGCATTATATAGAATAGTTAAGGCTACTATAATTTACGCAAGTTTATTTCATTTGGGACTTAATATAAGTTCAGGATATTAATTCCGCCTTGATTTTAAAAATAAAGAGGTATACCCTTAAAATCTAATAAATACTATTCGATTAAATGTAATTTGGTATCTTAAGCATTGGATCCAACTGCACATTATAATATAAAATTACAACATGCTACCAAGAGGAAAGCTAAATTATTTATATACCTTTTTTTAGCTTACTCTATCTACAATTTCTATAGTTGCTCTTGCCCTGAACTAAGCTCTTAGCTAGAATATCGTTTATGACACTACCACTACTACCTCAGTGAGAACTGCCTATGCTACTTACTTCTCAGGGTTAGGTTAGCCTTATGGAGGTTGCGGTGTTCCCGAGTCTGAGTTCACGGGCGTTCCCTATGTGGCCTTAAATGTGCAAAAGCTCATAAATGGCAACTACTACTCTAACTTGGCGAGGCCCCTCACTACAAAGACCTAGCTCGGGGAGTTTAACAATGGAAGAAATTGCGGAAGGTGGCTGAAAGTTACTATTGGTAGATTCTGCCAAAATGGGCAGAACACGGGCAACCCAGGCACGAGTTTCTGCTAGGGCGGAAGTTTGGTTAGTGACTCCTTCACCGGAGCTTATTAGAACTTCATAGTTGCTGATAGCTGCCAAGATCAGAACAAGTGGTGCAGAGATGATAAATCAATCAATCGATCCATTTATATACCTTATGATCTGTATCATTTGGACTTGAAAGAGAATACACTTGGCAACTTCATCAACCCTAAAACTAATAAATGCTGGTAATTTAGTCTTTAAATGAGTGATAGTTTAAAACTAAAGCAAAAGTGAGTGGGTTGAGCTCTAAGTGGAACAACAGAGAAATTACGTGGCAATATGTCACCTCCCCTCAAGGAAACAATATCAAGTTCCATTTCATGAAAGATGCCTTCAAGTGGTGGCCTGCCTTGCTCATTCAAGGCATGAGTGATGGAATAAGCAAAGTTGAAAGAAAAATCAATAGTGTCTGGAAGGAGGCCTTCAGATACTCTGACATGGGACAAGCATAAAAGAGATAAATAATTTGAACTTTATATATAAGCATTTGCTTTGCCAAGTGATAACTCAGACAAAGAGTAACTTAATTCTTATCAACTGAGAATCTATGATATAAATGGAAAACTGTATTCAGGAGTTTACACAGTCACATTATCAAAATTAAATAATTGTTTTATGTCTTTACATTCCCATAGGCTTGTGGAACTAAATGCACTGCAGCTATCACTCTAGCGACTTCTAAGCTTCAAACTCTTGCCAACTTTAATATTAATATATTTCAGTTAAAGAGTAAAACGTTCAAACATAGACTAATTTTTCTCGAAATGTAAATGAAATCATTTTTTAATTTTGCTTCATACAAGTAGCTAATCATAATTAAACAAAAAACATAATCTAAATTATAGATATAAGAGTAAATTCTAATTTTAAAGATAAAAACTAAAATGATTAAATCTTAATAGTATTGATTATGGTCAGAATCAGGATTTGGCAATTTAAGAGCAAGACGAGGTTTTCACAACCTTTCTAAATTGATAGGAACATATCCCGAAATGAAACGCCTTCTCTTTACTAACTCAAACTATGAATTTAGAATAATATAAACTTATTTCTCTCTATTTCAATAACCACCATACCATATTCTGAATTCATTTAAGAGGCCAAATAAAGGAAGTAGGAGTTAAGAACATGATAATCGTATTTAATTTGGTCGAACCTTTCGTCAGTAAGACTTAGATTATAACTTTACGTTAAAGAAGGCTCATTTAATCAATCCTTATCTAATTATTAGATTTCGTCATAACCTGAATTTTATTAAAAAAAGGTCTTCTAGAATTATTAATTAATATTTACAGCATTAAATCTGGAGTATTAGGCGTCATGGTTTTTTAATCATCCCTTTCCCAAACTCTCTTCTTCTAACTTTATCCTTGGCTTGGACTGAAAATTTTGATTTAACTACTCTTTTTTAATTATTTTAAAAAGAAAAATGTTAATTTTTGTATATTGTATATTATCTCTGTTTAACTTGGCTAACTTAACTTTGCTTTTGCCAATAAGGACTGTGCTTTGGTGACCAATTCCCTCTCTCCTTCAAGAGCGACTATAACATGCAGATAAATGCAATGGCACAGCCTTATATAAATCCAAAAGACAATTCAATTCACTATGTTTTTGGAGGACTCCAGGAATATGGAAATGGGAGAGCTCATCCGTTCGTTGCTTATCAAAATTTTTTTTTTATCACTACCAAAAAGCAACCAAGAGTATTTAAATATAATATTCTCAAATGGGCTCAATTCTACTCATACGAAGAAGCAGATGTAGAGTCCGCCATGTCAATCGTTTACAATAAGGCAAAAATAGTCGTACTCTTTTCAAATTTACGAAAATATGACGAAACAAATTAGCAAGGTACTACCTATAGCGATGTTCACTATTATTTATATCAGAAGTTAATTATAGTTAATTAGGATTGATTATTGTTTCTATTAAAATCTCAATATTTTACTTCTTAGAATAAATATAAAAGCACTTTAATGCTTGAACTATAAAATATATTTTTTTTAATTAAATGCAAAAAAAGTATATGGAATGTGTTTTTTTGCACAAAATAAAATGTTTGTGCTATTGTGAATTCAGTTGATGGATCAATAATAAAAAGCTAAGTGTTTATAAGAGTAAATGCCATAAATGCTCCATCTTCCTTAGCCTATGACCCAACTTCTTAGTACACATATTTTGCAGGGTAAGTCTTATTATTTTGTAACAAAATCTGATATTGCTAATTCAAAATATTATACAAATCAATTATTTAAATAAAAAATATAGAAAGTTAAAATCTAGGAAGAGAGACGTGGCAACAAAGTCAGCTTGGCTGGGGTAGGGAGATTATCCCGCTATTATTAATTGCAGCTGCTAAGTTGCGTTTATTCTCGAGTCGATTTAGTTTAGTAATCGTGGTAAGTTGTGTAGTGTGGCTAATTGAGGAGCGTGAATTGTGGCGAATCCCAAAGCATTGGAAGAACTTTACCACTTCCCAAATTTTATCCTGCTAGTCCTAGATTAGTGACCTTACATTGAAGGAGTAATGGGACTAAAAAGGAGCAATTATTGAGGGAGAAATCCAGAAAGGAATCTGGCCGGTTTGACGCAAGAGTATGTTGCAGTAGTATTCACATTCGCAGCTTATGAAGGTGTGCATATGAGGCCTAACAACTGGTGTATACACTGCTCATGTTTCTTAATGATGATATCCTAACACCAAGAGCCTTATAAATCTAGCCATTGGTAAGCCTATTGCGCTTTTTTCTCTTTGGCATGTCTAACCAATTACGGATTCGAAAATTATTTTGTTGCTCAGGTTAGGCGGCAGATTTAGATGTATTGAGAGTGAGAGAAAGCTGGAGCACTCAGAAGCCAATTACTACACGAGATCCTCTCTCGCCTCCAAAATGAGTGCTTCGCATCATAGTCTGATGCGTGCTTATTGGCTGCACCTGTTATTATTGTGATTAATCTATGCCTTTCGGAGTTAATCTTTAATTGCTTTTAATAAAACCAGATCTCATAAAATATCCAATCTTATAGATAAAATTTACATTTAATTTTATCCTCAAAATTAAATTAATCACTCTCTTTCTCTCTCTTATATGATACTTAAATTTTTAATAAAAAAAACAATGAATAAAAAAATTCGTAAAAATGATATAAATTTTCATTCTTCGAAGAAATGATTTTACTTATCCATCATTTTATATTAATATTTCTAAATCTTTTTTTCCCAAAGAAAAATAAGATTAATTTAATTAATTCCATCATTTTTAAAGCTATTAATATTAGTTAATTTGTTAAACAATTATAGAGTGACTTAAATGCTTAATTTATCTGGTAATATGAAGCAGTACAGAAATAAGCTTCTTATCAGATATAGTGATTAATTTATTAAATAAAATTTAACCTTTAGAGCCTATCTAAAATAATCATAACAGGATAAACTAACATCAACTGAGTCAACATACAGCGCTGTATTATTATGATATTGGAATTAAATGTCAAAAATTATGTGAGTACAAGTCTCTTATTAATATCATCTTTAATATATCAATCAATATTATTCATCGAAAACACGAGTGCGAAAACACGAGTGCGAAAA
>JAJKFJ010007415.1:0-16505 GCA_027382625.1 Tetmemena sp. SeJ-2015
TCTTAGGAGACGCCGCAGATATTCTAAACGCTTGGCTGGTGATGTTTCTCTGCGTTTTTGTTTTTAACTTCATGAAAGCTGTGTTTCCAAGTGAGCCCTACTTTGTTGAAACAGAGCGAACTTATAGGTGGTTTTCCTTATACAAGGGTTTAGAAGTCACTTATCAGAAAATTATATTCTGTGCTCTCATGAACATGCTCAACTTGCATTTTGAGAACACTACACTACAGCTGTCAGTTACTCTCAGTGCTTTGTTTATTGTAAGAAAATGTTATCCTTAACGCCTTTAAAGGCTTTATTTTTGGCATATCCTCTTGTGAATTCATATGAAGCCTACAAATACAGGAAGGTTTTGAAAGAAGAAGATATCAAGGAGCTAGTTAAAACTAAATGGACCTTGCAATTTGGAGACTATGCTAAGACTAGCTTCATTCGCTACTTCTATATTTGGGCTTTCTGTCTTAGAAGATTTATAAATGCAATTATTATACTGACCTTCTAGAAAAGTGCTATGTGGCAACTAAACCTGCTCTTGTTCTTCAATGCACTCGCTTTAATTCACCACTGTATCGCTAGGCCCTTCAATTCAGTGCTGCTCAATCTTCATACTTTGATAACTGACGTGGGAATCCTAATAGTGATAGGCGAGTTGTATCGTTTTATGTATCCATTCCTCTCAGACGAGGAATTCTATTTCCTGGCTCAAGTTGTGATAGGGACTATTGCAACTATTATATTCCTTCATTTCATAATTTTCTTCCTCTCGCTCATACTAAGTTGCTGTGACTTTTGCAAAAAGTATTGGTGCTGCAAGAAGAAGATCAGAGAGAAAGAGTAAATCATAGTAGACAAGCAAATGGACTTCACAGTCTCAAGTATTGACGAGGTTTATAGAACACCTACACCTGAGCCTTCGCCACCTCCCACTCCTCCTAAGGAACCTACTCCAGAGCCAACTCCACCTCCTACTCCTCCAAAGACTCCAACTCCTGAAGAGTCAGAAGACGAACCTGATTATGTTCTGCCAGCAGCAGCTGTCCTAGTCAAAGAGAATGATACCAAAGAATTTTGAAGAATCTACTTTAATTATTCTCTTAAACAATTTAACTTCTTAAAATTCTCATTTAAATTAGAAAGCTAAAACTTTAGGCGAAAATAAAGTCATGTATTAAATTATCACTCAGGAGCATAATCTTGATCATACTCCTCATCTAAGTAGCTTTCTTCCATCGCTTCTTAATTCTGTGAATTAACATTCCTCATTTGAGATTGAGGCTATGAATTTAAATTTGACTGAGCGACTTCACTCTAGTTTAGGATAGATTCATGTATTCTAACAGGGGTTGGCTGCTACTCCTCATTTTAGTTATCAAACTCAGCGTCTTGATATTCATCATCGTCATCTACTACTGCTTCCTAGTTGTCTGTTGCTTAATAATTGCTTTACTTGGTTTGAGCCTTAAAGCTACTTGCATTTTAACTTGCCTTTACAACAGAGTCAGCTCTTTGATTCATTATAAGAGAATTATATTTCATTACAATTTAGAAATGATGAGTGCTGTGAGAAGATCTAACTGACTTGATATCCTTGTTTTGACTGTTGTTGCTTTTATTCAAGGCCTTTAAGCTTTATTAACTATAAATCTAGCCAGCTCCTCCTTTAGAAGAGACTTAACTATACTAGCCAACCGATTGTTTAGATTAAGCTAGTGCAAGTGATTTCTTAGAAACATCGCTTCCTTGTAGTCTGTTATCTTGGGAGACTTTATTAGTGAGCCTGCTTGTCTTTTTATCATCCTGAGAGGACCTCAGCTAGCTTTGAGGCTTTAAATAAATACACAGCATATTTAAATAATGCTTGACTTGTTACTCTTACTATTCAATTGATGCTCCGTTTTCAAATTATTCCTCCGCATAATCAAAAGACTCTTATTTCTAAATAAATGTGACTAAATTAAGCTAGGATTTTTATAAATTTCAAAGCCTCAAAATTCTTTTCAGCACTTTGTCTTTAATTTAGAATTATATATCATTCTAATGCAATAAATTGAATTTGAGAGTGCAATCTCTTAGCTATGTTCATCTATCTGTTCTGGAAAAGAAGAATTTGTGTTAAGCTATTTCAATTTTTGATTTCTCTAGTTTATCTCTCCTTAGGAATGTATTTGTTAAATTTGGTTTTAATCTGTTCGGTTTTAACTTCTTTGGCCATTCTATTGCAAAGACTTATTAGAGTTCAAGTTAGATTTGGGGACCTCAACACTTTAATTAAAGCATTCACAGAAATAAGAAAATCTTTTGTTTACTACGATCTAATTGATATGAGGCTTTGTTATTTGAGGAATGCTTCCTAAGGGGTCTGATTAGCTTGCTTCCGAATTGATCTTAATGTCTTCTTTGGATTGATTTATACGCTGCACTACCTGTTTCTTTTGAACAGTTTGATTGGATATTGACTGATCTTTAGACTGAACGCTATTTAAAAATTAATCAATAGCTATATTTTTAATATACTTTATTTTAAGGTTTCTTAAATGATTCCTATTTCTTATTGATGTTTGATTAGGGTTACTGGTATTTGACAACACTTGTCTATTTAATGGCCTAATTATTGCTTATTAAAAAATAAATAGATGCAGTTTAAATGTTGCTGGCTCTAACTTATGAAGTAGCATTAGTAATCTGACTCTTTCTGAGCTCCTCTTTTGGTTCTGGCCTGTAAGTATCCTATTGACTGTTGTTTTCATTATCCTCCGTTATTTCATTCATCTAATCGTCTTATCTCTTCTATCCTATCTCTGGCTTTTCAATAGAAGTAATAATGAATTTATGACAATTCAATGTTAGGAAGTTAGCTCTTGTTTAGTTGCTAATTTTACATAGACACAGGGTGAGTATATTTTTCAGGTTTTTTAATTGGTAGATGCTTTTGATTGTTTATAATTGATGCATCATTTCTCTAGTTAAAGGATTTAAATTAATGCCATAAGATTGATGTCCCTGAGGTATTACCTTAGGCAAGCTTTGATTAGTAATAGAGGAGTTAACTCCATTCTGATTCACACTGTTTGGGAAATTAGGCCGATTGTTTTAGCTTCTATACCTTAGACTCCCAATTATATTTCCATTTTAATGATGATTAACCACTACCTCCTATTACAAAAATAGTAAATAAAATTATCAAATTATATTCACTGAGCTAATTAATCTTTAAAATAAATTGAGATTCAATGTATTTCAATTATATTTCTATGGTTATGCTTACTCGTATTGTTCATCATCTTCTTATGACTTTTATTATATGTTGCTGAGATGAGAATTCTTGAAATTCTAATTGACTTTCATTTATTGTTAGTAATTGGGAAGAAACTGCCCATTAAGTCTGCTTCTATTGTTTGTAACTTACACTCCACTAGACTGAGTTCTCTTGCTCCCCTGTCCTGCCGGCTTAGCCATCGACTTCCACTATCTTTTACTATACAGACTTGAAGAAAAAGGATTTTAAAAAAAGATAACTCAAAATTCTTAAATTTAAATTTTGGTTGTCTTTAGCGGGACTTATACTATTTTCAGCATCGCTGCCATCAACCTTAGTGTCGTCTTATTAAAGTAAGTTGTTTATTTTCCTTCTATAATTCCCTACATTTCCGTAGGATTGAGTTCCTCTTGCTGATTTTATCACCCCTTAGCTTCCTGCACTAGCATTTCCCAACCCTGAGTTGCCATTCATACTACTCAGTAGCATTAAAATAATTCATCAAATAATTAGCTGAGTGTTATTGAGGTTATTGCCATTTAAACCTTAGCTCCCACCGTTTTGTTAATTGAAATAAACATCCTCACGCGATCTGCTACTTTCTTTAATCCCTGGCAGAGCTGAGAAATTTTTCTCCAAGAAATCTTTCCTCTTCTGAAACAAATCTAAAAGGTCTTTCTTAGCAGCCTTTTGGATAATATGCTTGTAGGACTAGTGCATTGTCCAATCCTTATCAAGCTTTTGCTTTGGAATAGTTGAAGATCTATCAAAGGGTAATTAGATGAGAAACTACCTTTCTTTAAATTAATCTAAATCCTTTCTAGAAGACTTACACTTTTGTAATCTTGTTTAGCAGTCTAATGTTATCTTAATCTATTCTCTCAGCATCTAGTCGCTTTTTATCTAAGTGCAAAGTCTTTGGCTTTTTAGTTTATTCATTTATCTAGTGTTTGCCAACCGATATCTATTATAGCATTAATCTTATGGAATAATTTACCTGCTTGCCCTGTGATATCTCAACCAGCTTTTTTAAAAGTATCTCGTTCTCGTACTTTATATGTGTCAACTTTTCTATTAAAAGTTAAGGATTAGGAAAGATATTTAAGATAGTATGTAAGTAAGTACCTATTTCTTTATGCTCCTATGCCTAAATTCTCGATGTTAGGAACTTAGATGGCATCTCTTAGTTCGCTGAGAAGGGTGTTGAGAGTACGGCATTCTAAGGACTCCCACCTGTAACTATAACTCCCAACTTCTGATTTAGAGGTTGAACCTTTTGGTTTATTAGTTCTAGTTTCTTCTAGTGCAACTCATAGTTCCTGTAAAAGAAGTTTTAACAACAAATCTATGGACAAAAGAAGTGCTCTCTTAATAACTTACCTTTAATCATGATAGGCAGCTGTAATATCCGGATGCTAAAACTTGCTTCCTCTCATTTTTTATAACGCAGGCAACGATTATCTAATTTAATTTCTCAAATTAAAATTGTATAAGCCAAATTAGGAGCAAAAATGAGCAAATGATTCCTAAATATATCTTGACATCTAAACTTCAAAGTTTAGTTAGGCTTGTTTATTCTTATGTAATAAATTTATAATCTTCAAAGCATTAATCTAGATTAGT
The DNA here is from genome assembly GCA_027382625.1 of Tetmemena sp. SeJ-2015. Taxonomy (NCBI): domain Eukaryota; phylum Ciliophora; class Spirotrichea; order Sporadotrichida; family Oxytrichidae; genus Tetmemena; species Tetmemena sp. SeJ-2015. The sequence goes on from JAJKFJ010007415.1 coordinate 4,880, forward strand.
GTTTAGTTCGAGGCTATTCATTGAAAGACTCGTCTTGATTAATTCCTTTCTTGCCTGACTGATTGAATTAGTGCTAAATGTAGTAGTTAGCTAAATAAAAACAGAGGTAGAGTTATTGAAGCAAGGTGTCTTCAAGTTTTATCTCATCTCTTCCAATTCCCTTGACTATTCAGAATCCTGTTTAGCCTTGCTTATCTTTGAAATTTCATCTCTTTAAAAGCTAAGGTCTCCTACTTCATAAGTTTACATTTCTTGAGTTTTATTGTTACAATAGGGATTCACGTTTTCGAGATTTGATAGTTGTGAAGGAATCCCATTGCTCGAGTACTACTTGAACAATAGTTTCTTTGACTTTAGCTATGATGGATTGGTAACTAAGTGCACTTCTTTTTTGGGTTCAACAGATTGCGCTGCAGTTTAAGCTTTCTATTACTGAAACGAACTTATGAAGGGGTTCATAAGGTTGTCGCTCTCAGAGGTTTATTGGATCAAAGACTGCGAATAGTGGTAATCATTAAGATGCTAAGTAGTGCTAGAGGAAGCCTATGAGAAACTTTATTGCAGCTCTTCAAAAAGAAATTGGCTTTGGCAAGGAAGCTCACTATCAATCTTCTTTTGGGTAGGTAACTCGGTTTATCTTTCGTTTGAAAGATAGTTATTTGTGATATTAGTAGTAAAGTACTGATGAGTTGTGATTTCTTCCTTTGGAAATTAGCCGAAGCTGATGTTGAAATTGATAATATAGTTTGGAGCAAGTTAGCTATTCTATTGAGAGTAAGTGCTTTGCGAAGTTTGACTACGTTGCTATTCCAAACTTTGAAAGGAAATCTTGTCATTAATCGTTTCTGAGAAACCTTAGGCTGAAGGATTTATTTGATCTCTCTTCATAACTTTGAGCTTCTTCACCACTTAGTTTCTCTATTATTAGCTTTAGTCTCCAATTGCTTTGACGAAGAACTGATTATTCTTAGGGAGCACAATTTTCTTGGAAACTCCAGGTCTTTGTTAGATCTAAAGTTGCTTTCTCATTTCTATATTGCTACTTGAGTTGCATCTCTTCATGGTGTGCTTTTCTGAAATATCTGGCTGGTTTTAAGAGCCCTGGGTTATCGGAGCGTGGTTTAAATTTTAGTTATGCTTCTGATTTTGAGAATCTTCTTTCTCGTTCTGGGAGACAAACTTAAAATTATAAAAATCTTTTTCACAAATTTACTTCTATGTGCTGTATTGCGATATAGGAGCATCTAAGAAGTTCCTTGATTGCTTGCTGAGTGAGTTATTCCTAATAAATATTAAGCTTAAAATTTATTTTATTGAGTTGCATCTTTGATCTTAGTGGTGAGGGAGCATGAAGTATTCATTAAGCTTTGGTCCATCTTCCTAATTATCAGCTTAAAAATTAGGGATCGGATCATGAGCTGCGCTTGATCTCCTATTATCCATTGAATACTAAATTGATGAAGTGGAGTCTCTTCTCCTGTCTGCAGTAAATATAAGCTTCTCCCTTGAAACCCTAGGGCTGTTATTGATAGACTACTATCTCTATACAAATAAAAACTCAATAATTATTCAAATCTGGAGGATCGTAAAATATTTTATTCCCAATTTAAAAGGATTGATTTTTGGCAGGGGACTGATAGACAGATTTGTTAGATTTCTTCCTTATTACAATTCCTTAGTCTGTTTCATGAGCAGTAACCTCAGTTGAGTCTGAGTTTTAAATTCCCTAGAAACGAGTTTTAAGGCTTTGATTATAATTGTCTATTGAAGATTAATTTTATTGATTTGAAACAAAGCTGCTGGAGTCTGATTCCTAATAAGTATGGTTGGTTTTTCGAACCATAGCTATCTGCTTTTAGACTATTTGCTGTTCAAATTAAAAGTAAAATAAAAGCATGTATATTTAATTCAGCTAGTTGATTTAAGATTGTGGAAGCAACTCCATGCTTTCAAATATATATTAGATATAATTTTAATAAAATGCTTTTATGGCTTCAAAATTTTACTCATACTCAAGATTGGTGTAAGCCAATTTAAAAAATTTAACTAGAATATTTGAGCCCTGATTAATCAGCAGCTATCAAGGACTATTTAGATATGTTTTTAATTGGCAGACTACCTTTACTTGTATTCTCACTATTAAGAGCTCTTGATGAAAGTGGTGGCTATATCTTCTTTAAACTCGGCCTTCTTTCCATATTTATAAGAGTGTTAGCCTGCTAACTGAAGTTTAAGTTTTGCATCTATCCACTTTGGGACCCTTGGCTAACTTGCATTCTGGTCTGCCCTAGAAACTGGGATGACATGTCTTGTGAAGAATTCTGCCTCATCAATAGATGACTTCTCTCTTTTAATAAGAACTGAGAGTTCTAAATCAGATTAACGTTTTCATTTTAATTGCTCTATAAGTTGTCAATTGGGTGCACTAGAGAAGTGAGACTACCCTTTCGTTTTAGCATTTATCCTGGCAATTAAATAGGTGCTCTTTCATTGATTTGGTGTGAAAAATCGTGGTCAGTAAATTCTTGCGAGCACTATTATGAATTTTGAATCGTGGTCACCTGAGTCGAAATTCTTGAATCAACAAACTTAAAAATAAAGCCCTCTTATAAAGTTGCAATCATAGTTAGGAATTGCAGCTCTCTTCATGCCTGGTAACTGGCTTCTAACTTCTAGATCTTCTTGGATGACCATACAAGGGTTTTGTGATTAGATTTAGTCTCTTTCGATCTTAGTCATTAGTTAGCTCTGCACTCTTTTTAACGACAAGTTTCTTCCGGAGCTGCCTGTTCCTCCTTTCACTGAGTAATCATATTAAGTAAGGTAAAGAATTTAATACTGAGTGATCTTTTTCTCTTCGCTCCCAGTTGCCGTCAAAGTGAGAGTTAATCTTTTTTTGCAAACTCTACAGCTTAGCCATGTTGTAGGTCGAAAAGTCCTTCTTCATCAGTACGTTTTACACATTTAAATCCCAATACATTTAAAATGAATTCAATATGGAGAAAATTTCTATGAGTATTTGGATGCTTCTCAGAGTGTGGGAGATGGGACTAAATATTTGACTCATTAAAGTTTTCATCTCTGTTCTTGTTTATAAGCAGCATTTCGATTAAATTAATTCTTCTTAAGTTTGTGAGAGAGTTATTTAACAAACACATTTCATATCTTTCTTTCATTCATCCCGCTATAAACTCAACAGATCTGCTTCATTAAATCTCTAATAAGATGCCTTGATTTTAAACTTAGGGATGAACTTTATTAATTATGAAATCAAGGAGTAAATACTGAAGAAATAATCATTCAATGCCATCTATTTCTCTAATTTTGGCTAGTCTCTGCTCTAGGATGTATTTGTAGAGATGTTGGTACTCTTTCTGCCACTCTGAGTCCTTACGCATTTCTAGTTTCATCTTGCTTAAATAGAAATTTTATTTCTATATAATGAGCTCGGGTCAATAAGTTTGTCTTTCTAATGCTGATCATGTAAATTTTGCATTCCTTAGTCTTACTCTATAAGTTCTGAATAATACAAAGATATAGAGAGAAGAAAGAATCAACTTTTCTCATTTTTCCCAATTTAACTTTGAGCCTGTACTATTTCAACTCCTCAGATGAGAGCTCTTCCAAATTTGGAAACTGACTCTAGTATCTTGTTATTCTTTGAGAAATAGACTCACCTTATTTGAAGCTTAGCAGGTTAATTGTTTCTTCTTCTTGGGTATTATAATAGTAAGCGGAATTCTCTCCCTCCGTCCACTCTTTTATCATCTACTCTGTAATATTACTATTGTTGTTATTGTTATTGTTTCTTTTTCTTTCTTAACGCTGTCTTAACTTTTCCTTTTCTTCTTCACTTTTGGGCTTTTATTCTCAAATGAATTATCATTTTAAATAAGGCATGCGATTATGACTCAATTGATATAATAGTTAGCTTAGACTGAAGAAGGCACGAGGGCTGAGGCTAATTTCATCAAGCTGGATCTTTTATCTCTCTAACTCTCCTCCATGTCATTCAGGTAATTCACATAGTCGAACTAGTTATCTTAGTGGTAACGAATTAAGGCCATCAGTGAATGATTATGCACAAATCGTAGCTCTTTTGATAGATTCATCGTATCTTGCAGGCCTGAATCATCTCTTGCAGAACCGTGAATAGTCTTCCTACTATCCATTAAAAAACATGATAGTAAGTTAAGTGCTATCATACTTTTCTGCAGGTCCAGTTCGAGGAAGCTCCGGATCTATTGTAGAAAATCTAGAGCTTTCTTTGGTGAGGTTGAATAAAGATACCGGAGAGTACCAGGCGCGTTGCCTCTAATTGTCAAGAGCATTAATATATCTCAGATAATTTTTGGTGTCATCTCCCAATTTATAGTCGGATCCAAGTTGCATAATTCGAAGATAAACCTAAGAAAAGAATAGGAGAAATAAATTTTTTCTCTACCATATTTAGTAGTGTATTCTTGGACAAGCAAGTAAGGTTGCAAACTTATTGATATCGACTGAGTAAATTATTAGTCCCATAATACCAAAGGATAGCTAGAAAGGTAAGGGACTTTAAAATATAGTTTTAGCTATTCCTCCCATGCTCAATAAGTAGAATAAAACTGTGTGGCCCTGGATTTTGCGAGTATATCTTTGAAAATCTGAATGGATGTATTTTAATCAAATATAATGATCAATGATAAATTATTCATTGCTGATTGATGTCATGTATGATGTATAGTTCTTCAGGAGTTGCTAGTTTCTTGATGTTTGGTTAGAGATTTTCCTTAAGTGGCTTAATGGCAGTCTTATAGACTAAGAATTTATTGAGGTGCACCATCTGTCTGAAGAGAGTTCCAATTTTCAAATTTATAGGTTCCTCTTAATAGAGATTCGATTTTACACCTTACTTCAGAGCCCTAGTTTCCTGATCTTACTTGACCCACTTTTCTTCTAGGGATTCCTTGAATTCAGTCCTTTCAAACTAGCTCAGGAATCTATCTAATTCTTCTTTGTGCTTCGGTTATTGCTATAAAACATCACCCAGATTTTCTTATTTCTAGAGGGATCTCACAATGTTATTCTTGTTTTTTCCAAAGAAGTTTGTTCTATTAAACTCTTCATTCACCTATTTAATAAATATATAATTTTTAACAATAAATAAATCTTAAGAGGAAGATATTTTATTTTAAATGTGAATTCTAGATCTCAAAGTCTGTCTTTTCCTTGGGTGTCATATCAGATTGTATTTTATATTCCTCATAGGCAGATTCTTACTTGGTTCTCTGAGCGTATCTTTTCCTCAGCATAGCCAATCTCTCCTTCATTTAGTCTTGGGGAACTCTCCCCTTCTCAGTAAAAAGAGTTGGGAGTTGCTCTTGTTGACTCATGATTTAGTCTGAACTTTTATTAAGGAGATGATCTTCGTACCTTTTAATACTTTCATAGGCTTCCACTACTTTAGCTTGCTCTCTTTTTAATTAAAACAATTACTCTTTTTTAATATCCATCTTTGCTTTTAGTTATTGAAATTATCTTCAAGCATTTTAGTTTGCTATTCATGAAGAGGGTGAGACTCAGAGAAGAAAACTGGCTCTTCTCTTTTTGCTCTGTGTTACTAACTCATTTTGATTTACTTATGATTTTAAAATTCTTATAATATTGATACATGATTAGTAGAAGAATATAGGAAAATAGCAAGGCAAATTACTCTTATTGTTATCTATTTATAGTTTTATAACTGTGAGTGCATGAATTTTAGAATGTAGGTTTTCATAATAGTGCGAAGCTGGTTAAAACAAATGCTGCTGTAATTGTGAATATACTTATAAGGTTCTTTGATGCTGCATTTATTGAGTTCCTCTTATTATAAATTGAATGAAATTTGTGCATTTATATTGAGTAAGAAGGGATGGACATGCAGGTATGCGTTACATTAATTTTGCCAGAGCCAGTGCCGTTGAAATTCATGTAGATTGGGGCAAAAGAAGTCAGAGCGCACACACTTGAAATACTAGTAGTGACTGCTTAATCATTTATAGTTGCTTTGCGTTGAGCACAGCAAGCGTTTTCTAGAGTCGCACACGCATCATACCCAGATGTGCAAGTAAACTTATCCCTGTAGTTAAAGTTAACTAGGAATTAAAACCTATATTTATCAGATCTAATTGAAACCTAGGCGATGCAGCTCATCGAGTAATAGAGAGAACTGCTAATCTAGACGCTAGCAAGTCCATTAACTAAGTCTATTGGAAGGCAATATTGAGTAGTTGTAGTGGTATTCTTTCCAGAAGCAGTTGTGATCGTGTTTACGTTAGCACAGCATGAGTTTGGAATGTATTACTGGCAAAATGCCTCAGTTTTTTATGTTGATTGAGTACATGTAATTGTGCTGTAAGTTGTTTATGAGTTTGCTACTGATACCAAACTAACAAGCAAGAGCAGCTGACCAATTTTTATTTTTATTGCTGAGTTAGAAGCACTGAAACTTTTCATTTTTCAATTATTAAATTTACAGTTTTCAAATCGATTTCATTCCTTAATTATCGCAAAATAAAGTAACTAATATATTTAGGCATAGCTTAATCTTTCAGTTTGGTCAATCTATCCAATCTAGTAACTGGTTGCACCATCAAAAACTTTTATTTCATTCAATTTTCCTGTCTGCCATCCAAGGGGCTTTTATATAGTTTGATGTACCTTTTAAATAGTTTTCTCATAAATTGTATCATTAAATAGTATAAAGATAAGTTTAAATAAGAATAAACTGGAACAAATCTTAAACTTGCTTCTGTCAAATCTTGAAGTAACTCTAGCTCATTTTTAGTTCTTTAAGCAGCTGCATCTACCTTATCTTAGTTAGCTTTGTTGAGACGTTAATTAGTTTAACCAGATGAGAGATTGATTGAGTTTGTTTTTATATGATATAAATATATTGTTCAATTGATTGGGAATCCCTTGTTTTTAGTAGTAAGAGGATGGAAAGGGAGTCCGTTGTAAGTCCCCATATCCATAGTTCGATTATGCATTCTAGTTCTTTAGTAAGATGCTTCGTCTGGCAAAAAAGCTTGAATAGGTTAAAGTGTAATGTTAAGTTGCTTCTTTACCTAAGCAGGTTACATTTTCTTATAATTCTAGGAGTTGATATTTGAGGACTCAGGCTTGTACTCATAGTTGTTTAGAATCACAGATTGAGAAATCTAGTCATTTTGAGAGGGCATTGATAGATGCGTAGGCTTTACTAGCTCACTATATATATAATGAGATGCAAATATATAGCTACTTTTGATATGGTTGATAAATACTTTTTTGTATTTAATTTTAGGATAGGATTGAATAGTCACTCATTACATTTACTCCAGCTTTTGACTAATCGTAATATATTTAAATTTTTATTTTAAGACTGAAAGTAGGATGACGCTATTATTTGTGGAGATAAAATTAAATCCTTCTATAAGAGAAGTGATCTCAATATGTCTTCTTGGATTTTTAGTCCTGGCTCTTTCTGTGATGTGGTCTTAAACTGCATCCTGAAAAGCTGTGTTCATTCTTTAGCCGATAGCTCCATTAGCAGGAGTTAGTCCTCTGCTCATAAAGTTTCTGTGATGAGTCTGGTACATACTCCTCAAATTTAAATCTTGAATTATATTTAATTCTTTCTTTCAAAGGTTATGCAGAGCTCACATCCTCTATTTGTTTGAAGCCAGTCTCAAGTCCTTGCATGTATAGTGCTTCCTCAGTACTGTCCCTGAAAAATCTCTATCCACCCGCACTTGTAACATCACCTGTGACACCAGGACTTGTGCTGCTTTGATTGACGTTGGAGGTAGCCATGCTGTTTCTATTTCTCTACTAGAAATTAGAGATTAACTTGTTTTAGAAGATCTACAAGTCGATCATATCCTCCTCCTTAGTTTTAGTTTTGTAAACTGACTTCCTCTATGAGATTTTCTTATAGTAGTCCATCTTGGCTTCCATATAATCTTAGCTAGTGTGCTACAAAAGTGGAGGTTTTTAATTCTGTACCTATGGGGCGTCCTCACTCATCGAGAATTTCCCTCCGCCTGCTAAATGACCCTTATCTCAAGATTATTAGATTAGAATTAAAGATTATTTATCAGTAAGAGTGCGCTTGTGAGCCTCAGTAGAAAGGTTAGGGAAGAGTTTTACTTCTGTCTAATACTTAGATTGCTGCAGCTGCTGGTTATTCTATGCTTGCCGATACAGCTGAATGTTTTTTATCAGTTAGATGTTTTTCTATAATTTAAAGTTGAGCATCATTTCAACAGGATGGAGAAAATGCTGAAATAATACATGATAAGCTTACTTGTAACTATTCGAAGAGCCTCTACTTTGCATCATCGTTCATATTAACAGAGTCAGTTTCTGGGTTTTAAACTCTATGAGAAGGTGCATCTGTAAAATTTTAGTCCCTCGTCCATCCTTAATCCTGTTCGAGCATGACTGCTATTTCTTCCCTTTATTTATAATTTATTAGAATCCTAAATTAGTGCTTGGATTAGATTTTAGCTCTCAAACTGAGCGTACTCCATGGCCACTTTCTTGAAAATCATGTCATTCTTAGTGAGTGTGCCAGTCTTGTCTGTGAGCAAATACTAAACGCGACCCAACTCCTCAGGAATTGTACTATTCCTAGGAATAGTACCCTCAATTTCAACGTCTTTGTAGATGCAGTAGGAGTAGTAGATCTTAGCCATATCCAAGTTCACTCTTAGAGAGATGGGGATGATAAAGTTAATGCTCATTAATTACATGATTTTCACAATGAAATGATGTAAGAGAGGATGAGAACGAAACGGAAGAACTTAATTATCCAGAAACCTTTGAACTCATCAAGGGCAACAATGGCTAGAGAAATGCAGATCATGAAGAAGAATAAGAATTTGGATAGCCTATTAACCTCCATATCTAGCTTGCCGACCTTGGTGCTGGGTTCTCTTGCATTCATAGCTGAGCGAGTCTCTTTGCCAGTGTAAACTACCATACCTAAGATGAAACCAGTAGAAGCTAACACAGTATTTGCCCAGAGAGTATTCTCCAATGAGAGTCCCTCTCTTTGAGAAGATTCCTAGTCAGTTGAACCCATCTAGAAATACCCCTTGAATATTACTTATAATGAGATAGATATTTTATAATGAAGTCATAGATTTGATCGTTAGGAGGATTGGCGACTATGTGACCATCTATGTTGATGATCTTTTCGCAAGGCACTGCCTTCTGAGTGAAAGTAATGGCCTTCCTTAGCTTCCAGTCTGTCTCTCCATCCAACTAGTCAGTTCTTATGAACACAGATCCATTCTTCTCAGTGGTGTATAAAAGGATCAGATCAATCCTAAATAAATTAATTCAGATCAGATCTGCAGGAATTCTCTGGTTTTAGTGAACTTTGATTATATCTCCCACCTTCATCCTGGCTGAAGAGGTCAGCTCATAGTTGCCAGATATTGTCAGTTTCCTATCATGAACAAATTTATCGACTGCAAATTATATCAGAGGGTAAATTTGCATGAAATTTCCAATTTATAATTTATGATTTCCTATTTATTCTGAATAGCTATGCCCCACCCTTTAAATTATACTTACTCATGTTTCTTATTGTTGAGTTCTTTATCCCTAGCGTATCTTTGCAAGTCATCAGCAGCTTCTTTCAATAAAGTTACAACTAGCACAAATGCCAAGGGCGCGATATAAGTGAACATGAATCCTATAGAGCACATAAGTTATGGACCACTGTTTACGTCATTTTTTATTAGAGAATCATTTTCAAAGATAGATCACACGAGGTTTTGTAAAATAGCTTTAACTTACCGACTTTGAGGGCAGGAATAAATTGTGACATGCATATCAGCAGAAAGAATAGATTAAAGAAGAACTTGAACTGGTTGAATAGCACCACTGGGATGAAAGTTAAAAGATTGTACTTTTGGTTCTTAATGCGATTAGGTGGATAGCGTCTGGGCACTGCCTTTCCATTCATGTGTAAAGTCCTTTTCTACAATCAGATTTTTAAAGGATCTATTCTTACCTCTCTAGAAATAGCCCAGCCCATAAATTTCTGAAAGTTGTAGCATCTTGGCATGGGTGGCTATAAGAAATATATTTAGCACTGATTAAGAAAGAGCTTTAATAAGTTCAAAATCTGATTTGCTCCCAACTAACGCAGGAGCTTTCAAATTACTGCATCTTATTTCTATCGATTCAGAACTTTATATTAGCATATGAGAATGTATTTAATGAAAGCTTTGAGAAAGTTTGATAGAGTGGAATACGGACTATCTTACCTCAACCTCCTTGGCCTAAACTTAGTAAACAAAAGAGAATTACTTTATTGATGAGTGGCTTGTGAGCACCCTCGTCTTCAGAAATGTTTGGATCAGAGTCATCGTTGCCACTTTTAAGAGGCTCGCCTATGCCTCCTTTCTCAGATCCTCTTGTCCCAGCTCCTGTGAAGCCAATGTTCACATCGTCAAGTTGAACCTGATTACTCTGGCCGTAGATGCCTTAGTGTTTGTTAAATATTTCATCATCATCGTCGAAGATAGAGCGGTCTTGTTTTTTTCCACCACCGCGGTCTAGTCTTACTAACTCAAATTAATTATCTACTCAGAATTAACCAACAAAAGATATATGGGTGTGAAATTGATTAAATTTGGAGTGAATGTTTACCAGCAGCATTCATATTACTCTTCATTTTGAGCAGCGTATTATACTTCTATTAACCTTTAAATTCTTATTAAATCCAGGATTAAGTCAATATTTTAGCACTTCATATATTCTTACTCAAAATTATTTTTTTAAAAAACTGAATTGCTTAAATTTATTTTAATTATTTTTCACCTAAAATTACATTTAAAAGTATAAGTTAATTTTATATGCTTTGATTGGAGAAATAATTTCTATGTGTATTATGATTAGTCTCTAACTATTTATAAATTTAATCCAAATTTGAAATGCTTTCTCATCTTTCAAGCCACGCTATCAAAATTTAATTGCTCAGTTTGACTTGGAGAATCTCCCTGATCTAAAATAAATGCTAGATGAGAACTGCTAAAGATTCGATGGACCTATGGGCGACTTGGCTCTTAGTGGCAGACTAAACGAATCTAAGAACCCTAAGAATCCTCTTCAGAAGTAAGCGAAGACAGGGAAAAGAAGAGAGTAGAACTTCGTTGTGAGAGACATGATTACTTGTTTACTAAATAGTTGAAGAGATATTCTGGTGTAAATTGTTTAGCTCTGTGTCATAATGTGACTCCCACTTATCCCGACCCAAATAATCAATCGATACGTGACTTCTAAGCTTCTTCGCCCGATGAAGTGGCATTAGTGAAGTTTGCAGACTCACTTGGAATGCAACTAATGGAGAGGGATCAGCACAAGATTGTCATTCAAAATACAGCTGGTGTGCTAGAGGAGTATCAAGTACTTGCTAACTTCCCCTTCTCATCTGAGACCAAGAGAATGGGAATTGTACTTAGACATGATCAGTCTGGTAAACTAGTCTTCTATCTCAAGGGATCAGACACCATTATGAAAGACAGAATCAAACCTAACCAGAGGGCTGTTATTCTAGAAGCTTGCGAGAACCTTGCAATGTAAGTAGCATGAATAATCATCTGAT
>JAJKFJ010007421.1:0-16499 GCA_027382625.1 Tetmemena sp. SeJ-2015
CCTATGAAACCTAACACTCAGTTATCTGAGATAGAGGAAGCACTTAAAGGTATAAAATTCAGAGAATATGAGACAGACGTCAAGGTCACCTTCCTAGAAGACTTTAGATTGCCTGTTTAGGTTTAAAATTTAGCATGATTATAAGTATTAATAAAGAAATTAATTATACACAACTTATTTTCACTTTCTTATCATATTATGGGGTTTTGGGGTTTTGAATGGTGTTTCCATGCTCTGTAATTTATGAACCTGCACTAGCCCCTGTGTTATTTACTTGACCAACTGCACTACTTCCATTTGTTTACACGCCCATAACACTCTTCTTGCTTTTTTAGCCTCCTTCATCCTCTTCTTTTTCGTTTTTAGGCTGCTCATGTGTAGCTCCTATGCTCATGGGAATAGTGTGTCCATTTGAATTATGACTGTTAAAGTTTAGAGTTTTTGGATGTAATTGCGAGTTTAAATGGTGCTGTGCCTACTACTGCTAATTGCTAATTTTCTACACATATCCCTCCAAACGATCCAACTTATATACTAATAATCATCAATATTTTAAAAGCTTATTAGCAGTAGAGCCTAGTAGATTATTGGCTGCGTTATCTTTAAGAATTTTAACATCATAATTGAGTAGTTACTCTGAGTGCCAAGTTAAGTCGTATTCACTGAATTTATGGCTGTGTTTTAGCTAGTTACAAATTAAATTATAATATTGCAGTTGCAAAGTGGATGCCTTTTACCTGTTAGGAATGTTGCAAACTGCTGCTCTGCATTAGATTTTGATGAAAAGACATTAAACTTAGAAATAAGATTATCTTTAAATTTATTAACCTTTTTTACGCTTCTCTTTCAGTGGTGAAATTTTTCTTTATTAGGTAAAAATCAAGGAAATCAAATATAAAATTATGATAGAAAAGAATATCGCTTTGTTTTCAGAGAATGAGTACATCTTCTCATTCTAGTAAATCTAATTGCTCTATCCTCCTCCTGAGGGATAATAGGACTATGAAGACTGCTCAGATATTATTTAAATTATAATTATAATGATAGTGACTAAGGAGATGAAGATTCATAGCAGAGGTAGACTATTGATTCAGATTCAAACAAGATCTCCTATCCGTTGTTTGATCAAAGTGTAGCAGATATAGTCATTAAGCAAGATGACTATGCAAGTTCAATTTAAAGAGGAGGGTTTGATGATTCTAAGGTAAAACTCATTTCAAATTTAAATTTTTTCCTTCTCATTAACGACTCAAGAACACTCAGCTAAATGTTTGATGAGAATGAGTTACTTGAGAAAGATGAGAACTACTTTTTCAGCAGAGAGTAATTCTTCTCGCCAGTTAAGAGAGGAGTTGTTGAACTAGATGACAAGATTTTTAAAATCTACACTCAAGCTTTGCTTCATTATAAAAGATAAGACCTAGAGGTAATATATTAGCCTCTTTATAAACTTTTGCTTTATAGCTAGATGATATATATTCAGACAACCTCAGAGGATCAGATTCAATTTTCATGAGCAAGACTACATTCCTGAATTACGTTGAAAAATAGTTTAGCAGCGTTAGCGATCCAGAAATAGAATAGAAAGCTAAGGCCTTGGAATCCTTGTATCTCACTCTGTCAAATCAATTTCCAGGTTTTTATGTCCCAAAGCTTGGGAAGAGATAAGCTAAGAAGCTAAATGCTACTGTAAGCAACTCAAATGGAAACAGTTCAGGTATTGTTGTGAATGGAACTAGCGGAGGAGGTAGCAGTTATCAAGAAAAGAGAGAAATCATTAAGAACTATATCATCAGGCTAAGTGAATACCTTTACTTTAAAGATACTCACTAATTTTTGCTTACTTGATTTAACATCCAGCCTTCAAAGCCTTTATCGAAAAGAAAATAGAGATAAAGAAACACTTGACTGACCCAAATGCATACGGTTTTGGGGTTGAAGGTGACCCACTTGAAATATCTGACAGGTTTAGAGAAACCTTTTCATACCTTTTAGAAGTGAAGATTAAAGACACAGATATCAAGGCTATAGACAGATTTACATCAGATATTATTATGTGTGTCTCTTTTGTATTAGATTTGATTAATTCATAAAGTCTAAGGCGATTGAACTCATCTAAATGAAGAAAGATTTGAAATAGTTGCTCGATAAATGTGTAACAGAGTACAAAGTAGAGGGCAAGATAAATTCCTAGAAAGTTACTTATCAAAGTTTCTACTACCACCTAAAGACGACAGCTGAAGTTCTAGGAATTAAGAACAAGGAGTTTATGAACCTACAGAGTACCGTCTAAGCTCAAAGAGTAAGTATTGCACCATTTATTGAAATGGAATGTATAGCTTTAAAGACAAAGAGAAGAAGTCCAAGAGATTATGAATCATGTGGATGACGAATTGAATGAGTTAGACAGCTTCAAGGATGCAATTGTAGTACTCAAAAGATATCTCAATACGAGGAATCAGCTAAGAGTCAAAATGACAAAGCAAGTTGACCATTACAATAATTATTTAGTTCAGAGAAACATAGAAGGGGTAGGTTTTCTTTTTTCGAGATCTAAAATTACCTTATAGAAAACTAGACACTCTGAAACTGGTTCGAATTTAAGCTAAGATGAATTAAGTAGAAGCAGCCTTGGGAGTAACTCTTCAACAAAAAATCCTGAAAATTTGCAGAATTAATCATCACTCCTTTCACCTCTGACTCTAAGTAATCATCTGAACTCGACTACGAGGGAATCATTAAAGGAATAGAAAAAGCAATTGGAAAAGAAATAAACAGTAGAAAGGCTTGAAGATGAAATTGAATAGCTTGTCTTTGAGAACTCAGCTTATGAGACTATTTGCCAGATCATGATTGCAAATATGTCTATGCTAGATATTGAAAAGTTCAAATAGCAAAGATATAAGGCGTACTATTCTCTTATGCAAAAAATTGCTCTTGCACGGATTTAAGAGTTTAAAAATGCAGGGATTCATTTTGAAGGAGTTGCAAGTATCGCAAACTTCAAATGATTCTTATTTCAAATCAAATTTTAAATCTTGCCTTCTTTAAAATAGAAGGAGCGAGGTATATAGTGTTTATGAAAGAATATGATTTGGTAATGGCTTTGAAATAGGATCTTAATGAAGGGTGTTTTAATATTATATAAAATGATAAACTCTCAAGAGTCAAGCAGTAATGAATAGTGCAAATTAAATAACCTAGAACAGTGCTTGTTAAAGGGCAATAATCTCTACTCAAGTAAATTTAAACCCTTTTCCTTATCATCCAAATAGAGGTTGAGTTTGTGGAATCAGGTGAAAAGTTGAAAATGTGGCAAGCGGTAGGCATTCTGTTGTCAATATCGTTCGGAGTTGGATATTTGTTTATGCCTCTTTCATTCTTTGTCAAAGATCCCTATATGTGTAAGATTATTGAAACATACTAAATATACTTTTGCTTAACTTATTCTTATAGCTCTAATATTGAGTGGGCTTATTTTATTTAAAATTAATGAAAGGAATTATTAAAATGTATATAATCACCAAAATGGTCATTTAATATAGTTGGAATTTTAATTAAAATCGGTGATTGGTTTAAATAATAAATGGAGAGTTGCAACTTCGTGTCAGTTGAAATCATAGATTCACCCCTTGATCTGTAGCTTGTTCGATAGCTTATCAAAAATTAATATGAGTTTCTTCTTTTATCATCTTCGTAGCTCCTCTCATCAGCGAGATATGATTCACGCACTCCTCATCATCTTCATCATCTTCTTCTCTTGAACTTGTGTCGCTTATAACTCTGTACTGAGAGCTCCCATACAAAAGTTACAAGGATAAAAAGTTCTTAGAATTTTATCCTGAATCGAATGGTGTAATAATTATTCAAATTGGACACACTTCAACTGTCACTGATTTATTCCATTTTAATTTAATATCTAATTTAATTCTCTTTTTTATTAAATTCTCAGCTATAATAGATCACAGATTTTATCTTCATCAGAATTGATTTATTTTATGAGAGATTCACGTATTTATTAAAAAATGATTAGAAGAATATTGCTTTTGGTTAATTTTATTTCTGGGATGATAGCTGTGTACATGCTGATGGACATCAGAGCATAGATTAATCTTGGGTAAGAGAAACTACGATTCCCCAATACTTCAATTTTTCATTATAAGATTACGTCACTTCCCAAAATATCTATTTTTCTGAGCTTTGATTTTATAGAACCTATTAAGAGATTGCTTACTATCTGTCGCGCAACAGAGCTGATATTATAAGCATAAGCATTTTATTTCTGCTTTTCTTTGGTGTAAACTGCGCTATCTACTTCTGTAAGCTAACTATAGCCTCATATTTATTTTATACTTTTACATAGAATTCTTGGGAAACTTCATCTATTAAACTCACTTCAAATATATTCAAACCAATAATAATTTATAAGGAGACACTTCGTTATTTTGCTTGGCAATTAATGATTACTTTTAACTATAGTTTAGCTGCTGACCTAAATAATAAAATTAATTCAGGGGAGAGACTAAATAACAGACTCTACCAGCGTTGTGGGACAGTGGTCCATCTACGTTATCATCTTTTGTGAAGCTCTAATCTTACTTCCATTTTGCAGGATGCAGAACTATCAACAGTTCAAAGTACTCACTTATCCGATAATTCATAATAAGAGTATACTTTAATTCTAACCATACTTATGGTATTTCTTTGTCTTCTCTTTGAACTCATATACTCTCTTTCGTTCCCGGACTCAAGAAATGACTTTTGCACCCTTGATGATCTCGCTGGCCACACAATTTTAAAATTCGATAATCATTTATAATTCTCTAGCGAAGTCTATGAATGCATATGAGAGCAGCTGAAAATGGTATAGCATGGGCTAACGTTGTTCCCTCTCTCTGTTTCGCTTTTGGAT
Organism: Tetmemena sp. SeJ-2015; assembly: GCA_027382625.1. Taxonomy (NCBI): domain Eukaryota; phylum Ciliophora; class Spirotrichea; order Sporadotrichida; family Oxytrichidae; genus Tetmemena; species Tetmemena sp. SeJ-2015. The sequence continues at coordinate 4,913 of JAJKFJ010007421.1, forward strand.
TCTAAATATATTTCCTCTAAGTTCATAAGTCCTTGCGAAAACCTGATGTAAATGGAAAGCAGGGCCTCGTGATTGGATCATTCAGTATATTAATTTTATAAAATGATGATATCTTTATTATCTTTTATTTCTTTAATTGACGATGATTATCTTATTTTCATCTTACTTTTTGCTGCTTTTACTAGCACAATTCTTTCATGAACCACACGACTTCGACTATTATGTGATTTATGTTTACGACTTGATTTTCAATGCTGGCAAAACTATATAAAATTAGTTAAAGATGATTGATTTATCATAACTTTTGAATTCGTGACTCAATTGTTGGTAATAATTCAACTCTTCTGCCACCTGCCCTTTATTTTCTACATTATGAAGGAGCAGGCATACATTCTCAAATTTGTTTATAAAGATTAACATATATTGATAATTCTGATTGACGAAGTTCAGCGGCGATCAATGAGTCGAATGGTTGATGAGATTAGAGAACAGCAAACGAACGGAGGGAAAATATACACTATAAGCTAAAACCTAAGTTAAACTCCAAAATCAAATCGAATAAAGAGTGGCAAGAAGCAATATGAAGATAATTAAAACTAGAGTCTCACTGAGGTAGAGGTTCAATAAATATCCTAGGGCATAGATCCCAAATCTGACTAAAAAGGAGATGCTCCTCTCACCTTCAGTCAGATTGAAACTGGGGCTGGAAGTGGAGGTAGTGGAAGTTCGGGCAATAATTAAACTAATGTTGCTGTCTTTACTTAATACAGACTTCCTCATATGACAAACATAGTCATTTTAATTAAAAAGCTATTTCTCAATTTTTAAGTTTAATGGATGAAAGGATAACTAAGAGAGCATTCTGGGTTCTTTATATCCTTATAGTTTTAATAGCTATGACTCAGTTCCAATTTTTTATGGATTCCGTCAGTCTTTTAGGTGCGACATGCGTGCCCTTATCTCTCTATACAATGCCTGGATACTTTTTCGCTAGATTTCATTATGGCTACAATCAAAAGAAGTTCGTTTTTGGTGTCCTAGACTTAAATCATTTAATTTCTATGAATAATTGTAAAGGTAGAATGATTTATTTGCTCTCTTCGGACTAGTAATAATAATCTTCTATTCAGCACTTGTTTTCTATTCATGTTCTAATCTCATCAACATCGATAAGTGAAAGCCCTTTTTTGAAATCTTTATTAGCACACTCATAAAATAGCGTTGGTTAGAATGACTATATCTCATCGAATAATAATTTTCTTAAAATTTATCAAAATTACAAATCCTTTTCCTTCTTCTTAAAGACTTATTTTTCGTGATAGAGTATTAATAAAACTAAATGTAAACTGATAATAACTCAATAAGAGAAGAAAAGAAATCCTTAGCCAAGCGAGTTATCCCAGATAATTAAGCTCTGATGAGTCTTGAAGCAGAATCTGAGGTGTTCGTGTCCAAGTATAATCTAGATGGAAATTTCATAATGTCAGGACAAGCAGATCGATCAGTTAAGGTAAAACATTTCAATTTATATATTATGGCAAAGTTTAGTTATGGAGTGCAGCTAAAGGAAAGCTTATCAAAACTTACACAGGGGCTCACAACAGAGAAGTCTTGGATTTAGTCATGTAAGCTATTAAGCTGAATTAACTCATCAAATTATAGAATGAATGAGAATGACAAGTTTGCTTCTTGTGGGGGTGATAAGGTATTCTATCTATGGGATGTTTTGTCAGGGAAATATGTCCGCAAGTTTAATGCTCATGTCAACAAAATCTACTGTCTCGCTTTGAATCCCTATCAAAATGTGATAGCGAGCGGCTCATTTGACAGCACTGTGAAACTATGGGATTTAATGAGCAGAGACTTTAGGCCTATACAAGTTCTTGATGATTTTACAGACTCGGTCACTAAAATTATCATAACAGAGGATAAGATTATAGCTTCGTAAGTTAATGAGAAATTAATGTTTGTGTAGCTGCGTTGACGGGATTCTAAGAACCTATGACATGAGGTTTGGAAAACTTGTGAGAGATAAAATTGAGATAGCAATAAATAAGTATTAAATATTTTAAATATGCCAATAGCTATGAATACGATGGATATAGGAGAAGACAAAAAGTATGTTGCTATATCTTGCCTCAACTCAACCATCAAGCTGTTTGACTTGACTCAAGGAGAAACAATCAAAGAATACAAAGGCCATCACAAGTCAGATTAGTATCATGGAGGGGTCAAATTCTCAAAAGACAACTCCTACCTCGTTTAAGCCTCAGAAGATAATAAGATTGTCTTATATGACTTGGTAAATGGAGAGCCTATTCAAAAGCTTGAGGGACATAGAAGACCAGTCGTAAGCGTAGACAGACACCCTCTCGAGAGTGGAAGGTATTTAAGTGGGTCTGCGGATGGAACTCTCAAGATTTGGGGAAAGAGAGAGTGAAATTAATTAATTAAGTTATTGTATTTGAGAAAATAGATAGAGTTTGAAATTATGGAATTCTTAGTAGTAATTTTAATTTAATTAAATGGCGACTGAACAAGTTAATTCGTGGATTTAAAACGACTGTAGACTTTCTAAAGTAATTGGCGTTTCCTTTCTCACAATTTTGGGCTTTATTTCATAGTTTAAGTGATATTATAGATTATTTCCTCTTTTGAGTCTGACTTTTCGAATGGGTATTTGTTTGGAGAGATTCTCAAGCAGTATTAGTATGTGGATGATCTCAGCTCCTTTTCTAAAAAGTAAGACTACAGAAAGTTATATAAACACTCACTCAAAATTATCTATTCAGATCATCATCTTACTTGCTCTCATTTATCCTTTGAAACGTGCTATAATGAATATAGGTCTTCAAAGGAGTCTAAGGTAAAAAACTTTCAACTGGTTGAAGGAGTCCTAAGAAAACTGAAAGTCAAGTTTGATGCGAAACTGATAAACTAAATTATGAACGAAGAAAGAGGAGCAGCCTTGAGATTGCTCTATCAGCTTAAGCTCTTAAATTATTTTGAATAAAGCTTGGTATCTAGAAAGATAACCCTCAAGAGTTTAACATGCAATCCTAAACAGGCGGCACTAACGCTTTCGCAAGAGGCACTATGACATAAATTCATTATTAGCTGATATAAAGTTATCAGACAGGTTTGAGTGAGTAGTAGATCAACAGGAAGTTGGAGGAAGTATTGTAACTGAAAACTACTCTACCCTCCACAAGCCAGTATCAAACTATGAACAAGTCAAAGAAGCTTCAACTAGTTGAGAAAACGTTAAACCTTTGAAGTTAGTACAATATTGAATTGATGAGTACAACTTTAACTTTACTTAAGTTCGAGCACACCAAGAAGTAGCAAGATGACAAAGCTTATAATGACCAAAAAGCAGAGGAGGAGCTCATTAGAAAGCTCTATTAGGAGCAACGCCAGAGCTAATTCACAAAGATGGCTGAAAACAAGCAGTTCATGAAAGAATGGGAGGCAGAGGGCTCCAAAAACTGGAAGTCTAACCTCCAAAAAAGGACAGATACTATCGCCAGACAATAGTACTTCGAAGATTTGGAGGTCAAGGCTTTCAAAGACAAGTTAGGCAAGGAACTAGATGAGGCTACAAGAGAAATGATGGGAGGTATCAATGAATTTGAGAATAATTTACAAAAGCTCGGTATTGAAAAGAATACTAACATTCATTACAGGAGTGGAGTGAATCTTATTTAGGGAATCTTAAATCTTAGAAATCTATTTTAGAAAGCAAATGGAATCCTAAAAATCATCTCAAGAGAATTTGCTTACCTACTGGGGAGGCATCCGTGGCGTTTGCCAACCAGTCAGATATGTGCTTGAGCTTACTAATACTCCATACAAGCAACACCTCTACACTTCTAGTGAAGATTGGCACTTGCGCGATAAGCCAGTTTCTCCTCAAGTCTTACCCAACCTCCCTAACTACAAGGATGACTTGGTTCATCTAAGCGAACATGATGCCATTATGCGCTACCTCTCTAGGAGATACAAACCTGAATTATTAGGCAAGAATGATGCCGACTACGCTCAAGTTGAACAGTTTCTTAGCTTCCAAACAAAGTTCTAAGCTATTCTGGTTAAGTTTTGCTATAAATCTCCTGATGCTTCAGATGAGGAAAGGGATAATTTCCTAAAAGAAAATTCCCCAAACTTGATGAGATTAGAGAGGCATCTTGCAACTCGAGAGTACTTTGTGGGTGACTACATAACTCTGCCTGACCTTTATTTCCACCATCTCTGGGAGACTTTGCTGTGTGTGAATCGTGAGAAGCTTTCCTCTGAGTACACCTTATATTAATAAATACTTTTATTATGTATTTATAAGAGTATAAAAACTTACAAGCTCATCACGACAGAATTGAGAGCATGGATTGGTTTAAGACCTTCAAGGATAGTGATAGATGGGTACATCAACTCAACGGAAATGCCGCATCCATTAACAATAGGATATGATTCATTCATTTTTCTGACCTGAAAGAATTTAGAAACCAATTAATTTTTTAAACCTGGATTTTGATAGTATTCTTATAATTTCTTAAAACACTTTTAGTTTTTTAGAGAACTTTATTGATGAAAATTGAGAGATAATCATTAAAATTTCAATACTGAATCAAAATATATGTATTTTAAGAGATAACTTTAAGAATTGAGAGATAAAACTTTGTTTTCTCTTCTTCCACTCTCTTACAACTACTCACTATTAAATCATTGATAGCTGCATAAAGTGATAGAGCAGCACTTCTTTTTGTGTCGCTTAACTAAGTTCCTTCAGTAAAACTCAGTATCGTAGATTATAAGTCGTAATAAATAATTGATAACTCACGTTTTTATAAAATAATGTGCATATTACTTCGAAGACTACGTGTGGGCTTTCACGTGGCGTGGCACAACTGATCAAGGAGTTACGCCTGTGAATTAACTTTAAATCGATTAAGTTATTATATGCCCGATTGGGAGTAATTAAATCATAATCATTATTTGATTGATTAATTAATTAAATAACTAAATAAACTTCGAAGACTTGGATGTCAAGAGTTTTCAAAGACCTGCTAGGCAAACTGGACGAGACAACGAGAGACTTCATCTGTGAATTTATGATTTTAAAAATAATTTGCAAATTCTAGTTATTGATATACAGAATAGCATTTATATAGAGAATCCATTAAAGATAATCTAAAAACTAAATAGAAATATATCTTGTTTTTGAACGTAAATGGAATCTTAACAATCATCTAAAGAGGGCTTACTGACTTACTGGGGAGGCATCCGTGGAGTTTGCCAGGTAGTCAGATATGTACTTGAGCTTACTGGCACTCCTTACACTGAATATCTCTACACTTCAGAAGACGACTGGTTTGTAAGAGACAAGCCTGCTTCTCCTCAAATCTTGCCTAACCTCCCTAACTACAAGGATGACTTGGTTCACCTTAGTGAACATGATGCAATTATGCGCTACCTCGCTAAAAGATACAAGCCTGAGCTATTAGGCAAGAGCGATGCAGATTACGCTCAAGTTGAGTAGTTCCTTTCCTTCCAAACAAAGTTCCAATATAATCTTATTGAGCTTTGCTACAAGACTCCAGCTGCAACTGATGAGGAGAAGGATAGTTTCTTGAACTCCAATTCTTTGAATCTGGTTAGATTAGAGAAATATTTTGCAACTAGAGAATACTTTGTGGGCGACTATCTTACTTTACCTGACTTATATTTCCATCATCTTTGGGAGACTTTGCTGTGTGTGAATCCTGAGAAACTCTCTTTAGAGTAGTTCCCCAATTATTATTTTTTACTTTTCTTAGAGTACAAGAATTTGCAAGCTCATCACGACAGAATAGAGAGCTAAGAATGGTTTAAGACCTTCAAGAGCAGCGATAGATGGATTCAACAACTCAATGGAGATGAATCCTCCATTAACAACAAGCAATGATCAATCCCTTACTCAACCCCAAATAGGGGAGATTAGGATATTTTATTAAAAAAGCTGGATTTGATTCTTCTTCTTCTGGATTATTTTATGAAATTCTTGATTCATCAGGAAATCTTTTATAAAGTTTAATTTTAAATTGTGAGAGTATTCCTTTGATAAATGTATGATGAATACTAACATAGAGGATGCTATGAAGAGGATGGAGGAAAAGAAGGGTATCCCACCTGGGCAGATTTAAAATTTCTCGTACGCAGCCACCATGAATAAGATTAAGGAGAACAAAAATCTGCAGGACTTTGCAGCCAAGGAAAGGGATCGACGCAGACGCAAGATGATTGTGGACTAAGCACGCACACAGGAGAATCTGGACAAGAAAAAGAATGAATCGCAATTGCTCGCCAAACTTACTCAGAAGACAGCAGAGGAACAGCAATTTGCATATCTTGAGTGGCGTAACATATAATGCAAGCAACTTGTTATCGCCAACAGAGAAAATAAAGCCATTCAATATGAGGAAAAGAAGAAGGCGCAAATGGATGAACTAGAACTTAAACGGGAACAAGAGTAGGCTTAAGTCATCGAGAACCATAAGAAACAGATATAAGACCAAAAGAAGTAAACTTATAATATTTTAATAAAGACAGTATTCATATAAGCAATACACAGAAGGTTTACTACAGAGATGTAAGGCGATAGGAAAAATTAGAGAAAAGAAAGCTGCATGCTGAGATCTGCTCTGAAGTTTTAGATCTTATAATGGACGTAGCAGATCAAGCTTTTGAAAAAACCTCTAAAAGAGATAAGAGAAAGCTAGTTAAGCCAGAGTGGAGAGACTGGATGGAAATTTTCAAGCAGGGCAAGTAAGTTTCTCTGGTCTACGGAGACAATGCAAATAATCTATCATTGACCCTCAACGATGATGAGGGAACAAGAAACTATGAGAATTATGATCCACTGACTGACCCAAATAAGCAGGTTTAAGATTTACTAGATGAAATGTAAAGTGATCCTGCTTATGAGGATCTACTTGAGTACCTATCAGTTTCAGGCATGTTCAATCTTAACACTGGTGCATTCGACTTTGAATGGGGTCAAATGCAAGACCTTATAAGCACAGAGAGTTTGAACTTAGATTTCTAGTTCTTAGATTCTCTTATTCCACCCTCAAACCCTCATATTGGAAGAACCAATTATACTAATACTTTTAGATGTAATGTTTAATTGAAGAAGAACTCTGAATAAGTTACTGAGGCTACTATCAGGGGAAAAAGAGGCTGACCTAGATTTCAGTTCAAAAGCTCAAGGACCCTTTGGAGGTATTGAATGCGAGAAGGATAATATTCCTCAACACATGCTGATTATTTTGCACCTATATTTATATGATGCCTCTGAAGCTTTGCCTACTAGGAAGAAAATATGGTGGCAAGAGAACCCTAGCTAAGTAAATTCAAGATCAATATCCACAGGGAAAGGTCAAAGTTATAATAAATTGAGCAAACCTATTTAATATCATTTTAAGTTTTCCATATTAATGATCTCATCAAGGAAGCTTATGAATACGTGTCACCCAAGCCTCAAGTCGTTGAAGATAAATCTAAGAAAGCCCCCGCAAAGAAACTAGAAGAGGCAGCCCCTGTAGACTAATTTGCAGGACAAGATACCACAAAGTACAAACATATTGGTGAACGCATCAAGGCAATTTTGGGACAAGGTTATGACTTCCAGGCAAATTAAAGTCATCCCCAGGATCTGATAAGCTTAATTTGCAACTCTGGGGATGGAAGTGATGAATTACTTGTCAGCTTGTTTGCTCAAAGACTTATTCTTTCTTTCCCTAAGAAGACAATCCATATCATAATTATCTTACTTCACTCATTTTGTTGTTGAATTGTTAAACAGAGCAAGTCTAAGATGAAATAAAGCAGGCAATTCAAAAGGAAAGAGAATTAATAGAGCAACTTAAGGAAATTGAAGAGTAAAACAACGCAGCTGGTGGAGTCCCAGATAAAAAGGGAAAGGCACCACCTCCTAAAGGAAAAGCAGGGGCACCCTCAAATGAAGAATAGCTAAAAGCTGAACTAGATTACATTTTTATGCTTATATTAAGTGCAAAAGGTTCCTATTGAAGGATGGGTATTGCTAGACTTCCCTCGTTCTCTTAACCAAGCAAAGCTAATGGAGTTCGTGTTCAAGCAGTACACTTCTATTTCAGATGAAGGCAAACAGAATACTCTCCTCTAAGAAGAAAGATGGATAAATTATGACTAGGTTTAATTTTATAGATTATATTACGGATGAAGCTATTTTAAAGCAGTAGTGATGATTCATAAGATACTTCCTCAACTTTGGAGAGTTCAAGATCTGAATTCATTGAAGGAGCTGCAGATGCTTACATGATAGTAGAGCTTGCAGCTGAGGAGTGTTTCAGAAGAGCCGCCAATAGAAAGATAGATCCATAGACAGGCACTATATATCATCTTGAAGACAGTCCTCCGCCCGATAATGACAACAAACTCACTTGTCTAATAGTTTAAGTTTGAAAATAATTGAGTAAACTCAAGGACAGACTTCAAGAGTATAATGATCCAGATGCGGACCACCAGAGACTTCTCCACTAACACTAAACATTTACTGAAAGCAAAGATACTCTTGAAGAGTTCTTCTAAGGATTTTGTTAGCAATATCCAGGAGTGGACAAAGTCGTCAACTCATTCATGATACTTTTGTAATTGCTTTATCCATGAAGGTGGATTTGGGTAGCAAGAAAAAGCCAGAGGCGTTTCAGACTGTGTGGAGTGAGATACAAAGACTCCTTAATTTCAAGTAGGAGAAGTATGAACAGATCAAAAGAGAGATCTCAACTATTTATACTTAACTATTATAGATCATCTAAAACATCGAGCGAGAAGAGTAGTAGAGACTATAGACCGAGCAAGAAGAGATAGAAAGGTAGCAAAGACAGTAGGTCACACAGGAAGAAGAAGCTAATCAAGATGATCTGTAGAATCAAGAAGCAGCTGAGTAGATTGATTAGGAGGAACAAGAAGAAAATCCTTAGAGATCAATCAGCAGGGAAAAACCTATTTCCAGAAAAGTCAGTCCTACGATTTCCTAAAAGCTAGCTCATAGTTCTCACTCTCAAAGAATCATTTCAAGGAAATATAAATCAATGAAATTGTCATAATTATTTTAAATCTGAAAGACCTCCTCAACCTCTGACCTCGGAACAAAAAGTTGAGGCTTGGCAGATATTTGAAGAGCCATTAAAATGCTTTTAATTTTTCTTAAAGAGTCCTATTTCAAGGATTGTATGGTAGTGTTTAGAGCTATTAGGAGGTAGAAGGACCTAATATTTGAGGGTTTGCTCGACATCCAAACTAGATACATCTAATTCCTGTGTCGAGCTGATAAGAAGGCTGACAAGATTAGAGATTTTGTAGATTCCTTCAACAAGTTCTCGGAGGAATTCCCAGACTTAAGGCATTTAAAAGATATATATTGGTTATATCAATTAAATGAAAGAGGCATGACGAGCAAACTAAGCAAGAACTTCTTAAGAGGGTAGATAATTTGAACAATCAGTTATAAATAGCCAATTCTTGAATCTATTGTAGGGATTTGTTATGGGGAATCACAGAGAATAGAAGAGATGAGGCACTAGAGGAGCATAAGAGAATTATTTCAAATGGGTGGGTTTAGCATGAGCTGAGAAAGCTAATTAGAAATGCAATCACTATCATCCAAAACGAGATCAACAAGTATAACGTTGCTTACTAAATTCTAGTTGGCTTCCCTCCTTAAGCACTTATTCAAGTAGACTAAGCTTTCAACTCATCCAATAAAGTATTCATGAATTTATATAGTGTAACTCTTTAGTAGATCAAGGCACAGAGCCATTTGATAGTACTGGAAAGTCACCAATACTCCAAAAACTGTTGGCTTAAATTCTCAAGGTGATTACTCCCAATTTAATATTTTTTATTTGTTAAACTTGATGATTTAATACCAGAATGAAAATAACACAGCTTTATCTGAAGATTTGCAGGAGTCTCTGCAAACTGAGAGCTAAAACTTGATGTTCAGACTAAATATGATAAGCACCTGGCTCACTCTTAGAATGAAGGACTTCTTCAACTATTCTTAGCAAGTATTCGATACTATGGATGATTGGGTTTCAGTGGCAGTCGCCGAAGAAAACGAGTAAATCAAGAACGTCATTCAAAGATTTTAATCTGCCATCTATGACCATGAAATGCTCATAAATGCAACATTTTTGTATTCTAATGGCAATTGAGTATCACTCGATGGGAGTAGACATTTTAGACATTTCAGCTAAGGTTGAGATAGTGAGACATCACCCCTTGTAGCAATCAATCATCCTAAACGATGGAAGAGACAATATATTACCAAATGCTGATAAATCCTTCGCACTCGAAGATTTGGAACAACTCCATTCAAAGATGAGAAGATATTCAGAGGGCAAGTATTTGGATGCTTAGACTTTCATCCATTTGATAGTATCTTGCCTGAAGGAGAATCTATGTCCTCCAAAGTGGCGTTTCCTTAACTTTAGCTCCTTCAACTATCTTGTGAGACTTTTCAAAGCTTTGCCTATCGGAGTATAAGATCAGAACAGCTCTCACCAAAATATATATGGCACTCAACGAAATAGCGTTAATCCTACAGGCCATCACAATCAGAGAAGTGGAGTTAGCGTAAATGACAGATCGCAGCTTCATGTAGGCACATATGGCGGAAACAGTAACTCATAGATTGCACTTCATGAAGGCAAATAATAGAGTGAGAGAGAATTTGTTGACTGGAAACTCGCACTCACAGCATTTGCCCTCCTCACTGTTTAATGGGAGTCAAGAGGAATTTCTGAAATTGATGAACTAGATAACAACCTCTAAGAAGTTGCAAATGAAAGAAAAGAGGTCAAAGTTTGCAAATTCAGAGAAGTTTACATCTTTTAAAGGTGAATTTAATTCTCATTTTATTAGTTTTCACGATATTTGACTCAGTTGAGGATCTTCCATCGATTGCTAAGTAAGATGGGATAAGAAAAAGAAAGTCAACTGCTTTGAGTGGAGATAGAAAGTCGTAGAAGATTTATGAGAATGATTATGGAGATGAGGATGATGATAATGAGGATTACAACTAGAAAAGAAACTAGCAACCTCTGCCTGATCTGTTGAGACTCAAAAGACTTAAAACTCTCATATTCCACATCAACAGAGGTAATATCAATGAACTCAAAATTGACAACTTAACCTCAAAGCTCAAGTGGATCTGCAACTTCACTTAATCACAAAACAAGAGCGTTTTATTCGATGCACTCTTTTAAGAATGACAGCGCCATAAATTTAGGAAGACACATGCACGCAAAAATACTTACAGTTTCTATTTAAGTTAAATTCTTAAAAGTAATTTCAGAAGACTAGATTAGCAAATGAGGATTTGAAAGTTAAATAATAGTCTATAAGCAATAGTTTGTAAATTATAGGAAAGCTTATTTATATATATATAGAGTGAGATATATTATAGAGGCCTTTAATATGAATCTTTCAAGACTCGTCGGGTGAAGCAGCCTATGAAGTTTCATACTTAATTTACACTGGTTAGAAAGTTATATGCATGAAAGTC
>JAJKFJ010007426.1:0-16499 GCA_027382625.1 Tetmemena sp. SeJ-2015
ATAAAATAAGACCAATCTTCAGCTTCTTTTAAGCTTCTAGCTCCAGAAAAGTTTGGATTTATTTAATTGCTATAGCCTTAGCAGCCTCTATTTCTTAGTGATAGTTTTTCCTGAAGTTTACTATCTTAGAAATCAGGTCCTTATCTTTTTCATCCTGAACCTTCATCTTCAACTTGGATTCCAAGCTATGAAGTATTATAATAAAATTGACTTTGGTTTCTGCAAAGCAGACACATTCAAAGATTATAATAATATAAATAAAAGCTTTTACATCAAAGAGTAGTCGGTTGGCTCATGTGAAGTTATAATAAGTTAAGCAAAACAATTTGTAGTTTGGATTTGGAAGCTCTCCCCATTTTTATATGGAGTGTCAGACTGATGTGAAACTACAAAGGCGCCTCCAATACTTCCATCTAGTGCCTTTGCCAAATGTTGAGCGTTAAAATCCTCTTGGGCATCTGATTGATCTTGGTGATTTAAAGTTATGAGCTCACTATGTGGCTGGGAGTGAAGCTGCTCTTACTTCTAAAAATAAATCTAGCTTTGGATTTGGAAGTGGGCAGAAGAGATTAGTGGAGGCCCAGCAGAGGCTGAGATATCCTAGTCCATCAATAGATTAATATATTCTACTTAAAATACTAACCTCTCCTTTAATTGTCTATCAAAAGGCACCATAAATTGTAAACTTAACTTATCCATTAAATTTATTGTTGCATGTATTGTTGTTGTTTGTTCACATTGGCTTGAATTATTAAGTTGACTAATAAGCCACAGGATTGTTATAGGCACCTTATCCGTAATTCTAAGGCTGCTGATATGGGTTATATTGCTCTTAGTTTTGAGGATGGTATTGCTAGTACTTTGGTTGAATTACTTACGGAATTCCTGGCTAGTTCATATAAGATGGCTAATAAGAAGGAGGGGGTTGCATAGAAGGAGCCCCACCACCTTGCATATAAGCGGGTTGAAATCCTTGAGGGGGCATTTGTCCATAACCTTATGGGCCTCCATATGGATTGCTATAGGGGTCATATTGACTGTGTCTCCTCCCTCCAAATATAATTTTGAAGACCATGAGTCCTCCAAACAGAAGGAACATTCCATTAACTAGCTTCCTCTGGTCTCCAGTGTTTATTCCCTTGAATTTGTTAAATAAGCCTCCGAAGTAAGACTACCCTGAATTCCAGTTCGAGTTCTAACCTCCTTGCTAATAGTTTTATTGTTTTTGCTGCCACTGCTTTTGAGCCTCTTGAGCTTTCTGATTTGCTTCTCTTTGGCCCTTTTCTATTTTCTCCTTGGTTTGATTCCACATCTTTTTGAGGTCTCTCTTCACATTTTCTGGATCAAACCATCCTTGGAATCCATTGCTACCTCCACTTCCATAGCTTTTGTATTTAGATTGATTACTCTATTAGTTCTATTGATTTTAAGAGCCCCAATTAAAGCCACTGAAGGGACCTTTCTAAGTTGGGTCTGGGCCACCTTTCCTCAAAGAATCGTATCGCTTTCTCTTTTCCTCATCTCCTATCACTTGGTAAGCACTGGTGATTTCCTTGAACTTTTCTTGAAACTGTCCTGCATTTATGAAACACAAGTTATAAATATTTCTATCAGGATGATAAAACTGACATAGACGATAGTAAGCATTCTTAATTTCAGATTGAGACGCGTTCTCTTTCACCTCTAGAACTTTGTAGTAATTTTTCTCGGGATCAAAGTCGGGTGGCTGGTATTTTCCAAAGAACCCTCTCTAGTTCTGGCTTAATAATCTCAATGTTTATTGTTGATTTTGAAATGAGAGTGAGGAATATCCATTAAGTCTATTCTGTGGCTTTTGTTTGGCCTAGATCTAAGATATTTGTCTCTTGCTATTACTAGTTTAAGCCTGGCTTTGAAGAATTTCTTATGAGAAGAAGGGCCTTAGACAAGATCTCTGTCTGATTTTACTCAAGCACTTCATTAAATTAATTTACATAATGTTTCGATGGCTGCAAAATTAAATCAATGTCCTAAGAACTACTCGTTTAATTCAAATATAGGATGAGAGTACTTTCTTATTCATTAAACAGCTGGCTATGTTTCTCCTATCCAGTCTTCTCTCTTTCCATCCCTCCATACCCCCTCTCGCCTTTGACCAGTTGGAGTTATGTAAATACCTCTCCCATGCTGTTTGCCATTTAGCCAATTACCAACATATTTCCTGCCATCAGGCCTAGAGAATTTGTTATGTTAACTATTAAGCTAAATTTTGGTGGGACTTACCATTCAAATGTTCCGAATCCCTCTTTCTTGTCATCGACATATTCTCCTTCATATCTCCTGCCGTCAGACCATTTGAAGACTCCTTTCCCATGCATTTTATTTACTCTCCACTCACCTGTGAATTCCCTCCCGTCAGACCATTTATAAGTGCCCTCTCCATGGATGTTGTTATCATAAAACTCTCCTTCGTAGACTGCCCCATCTGCCCACTTAAACAGTCCTTGTCCATGCTTCTTCCCTCCCATGTAGTCACCTTGATACATAGCTCCATCTGGCCATGTCTCTTTCCCACTTCCATTCTGCTTGTCCTCCTTCCACTCTCCTACATACTAGGCTCCGTCTATTCTCTAATAAATTTATATCACACCTTATTAAGATAGAAATGTTCATTCTGGTAATAAATGTGTATAGACTCCATAGCCATGTGCCTTGTCATCAACCCAATCCCCAACATATACATCACCATCTGCGTGAATGAGTCTCCCCTTCCCATTAGCTTTATCTTTATTCCACATGCCTTCATATGTGCTGCCGTCCACCCACACCTAAATACCCTTTCCATCTCTTTCGTTGAGTCTGATATTCCATTGGCCTTTGTACCTCGCTCCATTTTGGAGCTGAAACCAATCTCTTTACTCCTTTTCAGAACTCCATCCGCTGTTCGTTGACACATCGTCGTATTTAAATGGTCCTAGACGAGCAGCAATATCCTACAACAAAATGTAAATTACTAAACACTCCTGAGGAGTAAACTTGTTATCACAAATCTTGACTTACCTTTACAAGAAAGTTATCATACTGCGCCTCTTAATTCTACCAATTAAGATTTCCTCTATATGACTACGGCTAGGAATTACTCTTGTATTCAAAAAGAATATTAGTAAATAAACCATAAAATTAACTTTATAATTGGTGGATAACTATTACTCCTGATTAATCTAACTCTCTTTCTTGCCATCCAGCCCCTGCACAGAGATTGGATCTTTAGGACATTATTAAGTTTAAGTTGTGAATTGACTATGGTGTTTGTAAATTCATTCTAATCTTCTTATTTGATGCAATTGCAGGCGTTTCCCATTGCTGATCTGCTAAAATAAATTTATCAGAAACCTTCTGTTCCAAGTTTAAAAAGACAATTAATTCTCTACAAACTCTTTTATTTTTTACTAAAGAGAAACAGTAAAGTTATTTTAAAGAATTTAGTTTATAATAAAGTTGTTTTTGTTGTTGTTGTCAATCATAGTTACAATTTATTTTACCAATACTTAATGCTCGCCTCTTAGGTCTGAGCAGAAGATTTATTCTTGGGGGAGATGTGAGCTCCGAAAGCTGGCATCCACTTGTCATGAGTTGCACTTTATCCATTTATAATCTAATTTTAGTTATAAAATAGGATCTACCTTCAATATATTTATGATGAATGTCATACTAAAGTACCTTCAATTTTAAAATGGGGATAGAACTTTTAATTAAGTTTACTTTCCCTTTTGATCCTCTTCCCTGAGTTTAACTGTCCTTTCTATTCTTACATTCATAGCGTTGCCACCCTCACCCTTAGGGTCTCCGCAATCGCCATTCTTCACATCCAAAGGCACGAACAGTCTTTTGTGCGTATTAAGTTTGAGAGACTGGTTGAGGTCTGGAGATCTGCCCTTACTTTTCCAACTGTCAGTTATGTCTACAGTTTTCTCTGGGGACCTGAATATGGTAGTAGTTCTTTTCATTTCTTCACTCACTCCGAAGTCTATCAAGCTTGTAGTTTGCATTCCCAGAGCTAGTCCTATAATAAAGTTATTTTAACAGTATTTCTTACTTTTTTATCTTCTCTTGTTTATAGCATCTCTATTCTGCTACTCAAGCATCTTGATTTTAGTTTAGCCTTGATAAAATACACTCTGCTCTTAGTCGCCTGCAAGACCTGCATTTTCTACTCCTACTATGCCGTGTCTCCAGCCTCCCTTGATTATTCTCTCCCTCTTGCCGATAAACATCTGCCTTTACTTAGCTTCGTTGTAAATATCCAACTTCTGTTTAATCTCCTCTATCTCTTTCCTTCTTTGAGAAGGGGATTTGAGTGCTCCAACTCCGCTGTCTTAGAGCACAGTTGGGTCATTCAAAAGTTTATCCTAAGCATCTCTCAACTCAAATATTGATTTCTCTAAGTTATCTAGATGTTCCTTTCTCTCTTGTTCGTAAATTAAATAAGAATAAATCAACTGATTTGAACTGGTTTAACCAGTCAGCATCTTCTCTTTGAGAGTAGAGATTCCATCTCGAGCCTGCAAGGAACTTGGGCCGTCGTAAAGATCAACATAAGTTAGCACTCTGGGAACTTAATCCCTTGAGGAGGAAGTGAAGGCTACACTTGGACGAATATTGTCACTGGTATTTATGTAAGTCTTTAGCAAGGATCGTGCATGACTTGATATTGTTGAACCTCATAATAAATAAAGAATAGAGGATATTTAACTCTAAGGGCTTTAATGTTTTTATCAGTCTGATAAATATTTGTCTTGCTTTCGATTCCTCCCTTAGTACTTTAACTCCTGCCTCGCAAGTGAGCTTCTCTTTGAGCTTGCAATAGGTTACTGCTTGTTTGAAAGACATTTAGTTAAAATAAAGCAAAAATATTCTTCAATTAATTATGATGATATTTTGATTGGAGGAAGTTACTTTATCGTTATCAAAATAAGTAGTATATAGAATCAGCTGCCAGATTTGACTGATTAAGGTTGCAGTAAGGTGAGTTAAGAAAGCGATCCATGTGAGTGGCGTCAAAGGTAGTTCCCCTCAACGATAGATTGGCAGTATTTTTGAAAACCTTATGAGTACGAGTCTCTCTGAAGGGAGAAGTCTTCTCGTTTAAAGTGTCCATCATGAGGCGCTTCTCCTTAGTCTGCAAATTCATTTTATTTTATTCCCTAATAAAGTTAAATTAATAAGTAATTAATTAATCACTAATACATGCTTGGTTTTGAGTGGAGGGCGGAGTCTTTAATTTGCGAGCCTGTTCTAATTGTATAATTATTAAATATAGTGACTTGTAAAAGAGACATATCTTTTACTACAACCACAAAAAAGATAGATGTCTCTCAACCCACCTCTCAATGAGAATGGAGAACCCTTTCGAATAGAGGGTGAGCACTTCATCCTTCAAAGAAAGGCAATCGACTTTGAAATCAAAGTTGAAGGACTCGGCAAGTTCAAGGGCTCTGGACTGGTAAGTCAAACCTACCTCATTTATGGTCATCTGTTGAGAATGAAAATGATGCATTAGGTACCCTCTTCTTATCCAAAATATGAAGATGCATACCTTCCGGAATCACTATGAACTTTCTGATCATTCTCATACACCCATATCTAAATTGATTCCAATCTTTTAAGACTTGTCCTAACTTTGCTATTTAGTTACTGGTGACTTCAAACAGACTTGTCCTCATCAACTTGAAGGGAATGCACAAGTCAGACTTCAAGGCCTTTGATATCCCTCACGCCTTAACCTTCAAGGAGAAGTTTGAACAACCTATCTTTGGAGCTAACTACTGGTCTGGTGTCACTAAACCGCTAATGAACTCTCTGCCCAACGATGCAGTGTTCAAGATATGGTTTATGGAAGGCGGGAACGGAAAGTTTAACAAGATATACAGAGACACTTTGGCAACTGTTCGCCAGAACTCAAGAGCAGGTCTACAACACCTTATTCAAGAGTTCTCTAGTTCTTCCTTCTAACAGTAGTTTGCCTACTTCGATCCTAATGATCCTTCAACCATCTACTTAAGCTAGCCTCCTGTCAGCTAGCCAGTTGTGATCCCGCCTAGCTCTTAACAGGAAGAGTCTAAGCAATCAGGCTATCCTCCTTTCCCAGAGATGCACGTAATGAGCCCAGGTCAGTAATGGGCTGGTGCTGCCAATCAAATGGAGTAGAATTATTATTTATAATTGGCAAGCTGTTCAGTAACAACAGCAGCAGCAATATATGTAGTAAAACCAGTAGAATCAGCATAATAGGTGATCAACTGGCATCTCACTCAATAGAAAGGCTTCCCCTTCTTTGTTAAATATAACCATAGTAATAGTTAATTTATAAGAAACACCTCTTTTCCTCCTAATCACTCTAATATTTTATGCTTATTTTAGCATATTATACAAGTTTTCATCATTAATTAAAACAAGAGCTAATTAATTACTCAATTGATTCTTCTTTCAGACTCTTCCCTATGAACAGAAATCTATGTTTAAAGATATATTCATCAAGTTTGGAATCTGAAGATTACTGCTGCATTAGTTTTTTAGTTTTGCTGATTGGTCTTAGTTCAAAAGTATTCTCCACTCTATAAAATTAAGACATAATTGATTCTTACCCTTGCAAGATGTAGTCCCACTCTTGTTGCTCACTTTCAGGATTGAGAGATACAAAGGTTCCCTTGCATCTCATAACATGCATGCCATCCATATCTTCCCAAAGCAACTCCCCTAATTGTTTTTCTAGTTTGTCAAAATTCAAAAGCCTTGAATCATCAAGAGAGAAATAGAGAGACTGTATTCCTTCAATTAGTCCATGATAAGCTTGATGAGTTGCTTTGTTTGTTTCATGAGACTTGTGAGAGTGGTCTTCAGAATGATTTTGATGATCATGATTGTGCTGATGGCATGAGTCACTGAGAAAAATTTAAAATATAATTTATTAATAGAACTGCAATTTGAATGATCTGCAAGACTTTAAGGTAGTTTGGACACATCAGCAACTGATTTCTCAATTAGAAAGTCTAAAGATGTTTAAGAGTAAGTGCTTTCCTGGAGAACTGCCTGAGGATTTAGGAGACTAACTCTTTCACTTATCTTTTAGAGAGTATGTTATTTGATTTGTTGAGAGTTGCTATCATTTGAAGTGCTTACTAGCAAGTCTACTTTGTTTAGTAGTATCTTGTCAGCATATATCAATTACCGTAGTAATCAAATCCAAAATTCATGTATCTGTAATAAGTATTTATTAATTCACAAGCTTGCTTTATTTTTTAGCTTATTCTATTAATTTTGATTTTTTGTTTTATAACAGAGACTTATTTCCATTCAAAGAATTTGTAAGAATGATTTTAGATTGTAATTTTATAATCATAAAAAATAAAGGAGAGTAAGAAATATAATATAGATAGAGAGGATTAAATAAGTCACTCTCAGAGAACTTTCCAGCCTCATCTTTAGACAGATTTTCACCTTTTTCATTTACTTATATCAAGTCATGGTTCTTCATTTTGTTTTCAAAGTTTACAGTTCAACACTACATAATTATCTTATAGTTAAATTATTTTAAAGTTATATTATTTATATTTACACTTTCTTGAGTAAATTAAAATAATGGTGAGTGTCAATGACTCCAATGGTTTAGTGAAGAGTGATCTTGGAGCAGAGGCCGTCATCAACCCAGAAAGTTTGGATAACTTGACTTGGATCTGCTAATCCATTTGTCTCCACTAAAATGTATTCTAGCTCTGGCTTCTTCTCCAGAAGTGTGTCAAGGGTGAGAATCAGATCATCCCTGAAAATATTAAATTAGGTAATGAAGGACTTACTTAGCTCCACAGCAAATGCATCCATTGGGCATTTCATAGAAATCATCAATGTCATTTCCATCTTGGTCCTTCATCAAGGCGCTCTCAAGTCCCATCTTAGCTGAGAACTCATTCTAGATAACTGCCACTTTCTAGTTCAAAATTGGCTGCTTAAGTACAGACTCAATTAGAGTAGTCTTTCCAGCTCCCAAGAACCCAGTTATCACTATAACCTTAGCCTTCTATTCACTCTCTTTAGTTCCTTCCATTTTACTTATTTATATACCCACTATAACTATAATTGGATAACAAGCTTTCATAAGTATGTATCCTCTCAAGTATTCGACCCCAATGCTAAAATGCATCAGACCTATGGAACTCCTTACTACATCGCTCCTGAAATCTTGGCAGGAGAGTACACTGAAAAATGCGATATCTGGTCATGTATTTAAATATATATTGATGTGGGGTGATTCTCTATATACTATTGTGTGGAAGACCTCCCTTTGATGGTGAGAACGATGATGAAATTCTTGAAAACGTTGCCAAAGGAGTATATAAGGTAATACTTTTTTACTGACTATTTTACGTCTAGATAAGTGGGCCTATCTGGTCTCGAGTATCAGCAGAAGGAATAGACTTGGTGAAGAAGATGCTTAACTTCGACCAAGAGAAGAGAATCAGTGCCTCTCAAGCACTGCAGCACGCATGGATATTTAAGAACACAGAGTCGATTGTCATAGATGAAATTATTAACTCTGAAGCTCTCAAGAACCTTAAGGATTTTAATGCAAGTACAAAACTACAGCAAGCTGCTTTGACCTTCCTGACGACGCACTTAATCACTAAAGAAGAGATGGTCGAAGCTCAGAAAGCATTTTAGGCACTGGATAAGAACAATGATGGCAAACTGTCTAAAGCTGAGTTATTGGAGGGTTTCTCAGAGACCATGGGTCAAACAGCAGCTGAGATAGAAGTGGAGAGGATAATGACAGCTGCTGATTTGGATAAAAATGGCCACATAGACTATAGTGAATTTATAAACGCCACTATAGATAAAAGAAAGTTGCTTAGTAAAGAAAGACTTAAGACTGCGTTCTAACTGTTTGATAGAGTAATTATTGAAATATTTTAACTGCTTTATTTTAGGATGATAATGGATTTATCAGCGCTTAAGAACTGAAGCAAGTGCTTGATTAGGGAAAGAAGTTTGATGAGAAGATTTGGTCTCAGATGATATCTGAGGTGGACTTCAATGGAGATGGAGAGATTTCCTATCAAGAATTCGAAAGGATGATGGAGAGACTTCTGAAATGATTACTACTCTAAATTTTGCAATATAATCTATAGTATAACGACAAACATCCACAAAGTTTCACTTAGAAACTAAATTTAAATCGTTTAAAATAAATTATAAAGTTAAACATAATATTACATAAATTTTATTCATTGCAAAATTAATTAAATAATTGAGAAATTAATTCAGAAAAGTAAAAGAGTAGATTCTATATTTTTTTCCTAACTTATTTTTTCATTCTTTTGTAAGATAAATAATTCGACGAGCATAAGATTTGTGTAATTGAAGAAGTTTTAATCAATATCCTTTCACAAAAATATGGTATCTGAAAATTTTTTATTAATTCTGTAATATCAAGTAATATATATTTGCAAATACGCTTAGACATTAATTGTGACGAGGAGAGTTAGTTAATACTAGTTTGATCGGAAGTATAAAATTGTATATTTAATATCGTAGAGACATTGAAAACAAAGGAATGGAGTCAACTTAACAGAGAGGCCAAAACAAAGGCAAATAGTACCAAAAGAAGGGAGCATTCCCTCGCCCTTCAAAGGAGGAAGGTTTCAATGGAGAGCAGGAGACTTGGTTTAATGGTAAGTAACCCTCGCATTCAAAATATTAAAACAAAGACTAAATATTCCTGCTTAGATGATGACTACAGAGAGCAAATGCACAACCTGATTGCGGACAAAGACCCCAACCATGACTACTATTTCGGCAGCTACTCCAGCTCATACATCCATGAAGAGATGCTCAAGGACAAGCACAGAACCCTCACTTATAAAAAAGCCATTGAGAGAAACGGAGAAGCATTCAGAGACAAGAATTCTCTTTCTTATTTTATACGACAAGATTGTGATGGATATTGGATCTGGAACTGGTATTTTGAGTATTTTTGCAGCAAGAGCTGGAGCAAAGCACGTATACGCCATTGAGAACGCAGAGATTGCTTACTTCTCAAGAGAGATCATCAGAAAGAACAACCTCTCAGACAAAATCACTGTTATCAAGGGTAAGATGGAGGAAATTCAGTTGCCAGTTGAGAAAGTCGATATCATTATCTCAGAGTGGATGGGATACTTCTTGCTTTATGAGAGCATGCTCGATACCGTCCTGTGGGCTAGAGACAAGTACTTGGTTGCAGGTGGAAAGATGCTTCCAGACAGAGCAAAGATCTTCATTGCAGCAATTGAGGACTCTCAGTACAAGGATCAAAAGACTCACTTCTGGGACGAAGTGTACGGAGTAGACATGTCATGCATGGCAGCAACTTTCTTGTATGATCCCCTTATCGATGTTTGCAATGGCGACATGATCATCTCCAATGAATGCAAGATCTTGGATCTCAACTTGTGCGAGATGGACAAGAATGATGTGAACTTCACCTCTGAGTATGAATTGGTATTCAACTGCGATGACAAATGTCACGCTATCGTTACTTGGTTCGATACTGACTTCAAGGATCTCCCAGAACCCCAGACTCTTACCACATCCCCATACTGTGTGGCTACTCACTGGAAACAGGTTGTATTCTATCTAGAAAAGGAGTTGACTGTGCGCAAAGGAGAAATCCTGAGAGGATCTATTGCAGTGAAGCAGAGCAAAACTAATTTCAGAGAAATCGATGTCAAGATTAGTTATCATTTCGATGGAGCCAGATCCAAGGAGGACTTCGTTCAGCTCTACAAAGTCAAGTGATGAACCACGGTTATTATAAGCTCTAAGACACTCTTGCATTATGTTTTCAGTGATGTTCGAGGAGTATATAAATAGTCCTTTATCTATGAGCTAATCAGTGGATAATTAATTAAATTTGCATATTTGTTATCGTGTTTTCCTTTCAAGAAGTTTATTACAAAACTAGAGTCTGCTTTTGCAAGTGATAATCATCTTTCTTTACAGTCTAGATATTGAGTACATCATATCCATCACTCGATAGTGTAGAGTTTAAGTACTCAACTTAAATTTAGTGAAGACTCTTTTTACTTAATCCTTTAAGAATTTTCTTTTGGAGAAATAGCCATAGACTTGAATTTAGTCTTTGGAAACTATTGACTGCTTATTATCAAGTTATCTAGGGATCGTAGTAGTTAAAGCTATTTTAGATTTATTCTAAAACTTGGAGGCTGTTATCAGCACTAATCCCTTAATATATAACAGCAGATTCCATCAGCCATTCTATATCTTTTATGAAAAGTGATCTGGCTGAAAATTAGCCACTCAAAGTTTGGAAAATAACTCCCTTGCTCCTTATCATTTCTAGCAAAGATTAAATGAATCCCATATCTCATGTTTCTAATACTAGTATCCATACAAATTTTAATTCCGTACTTATTTACGACTGTTCTGAATCTTGAAATAAATCCTTTTGCTGGATAATTAGCTGAGTAGTATCTTCATATTTTTTACTTATCAATAGTTATTGAAGATTCCTAATAAATTTGTTTGGTTAATAAGGCGATTAGATCTTTGTATTTTCCTATAGCTAATCTTAGATTTTATTATCTTTGATAATGAGCTCGTCAGTGGTCTCTTGTTTTACGATTTCTTGTTAGAAAGGTTTGAATTTATTTAGAGTTTCTTCTAAAGATTTTTTATTTTTGAAACCCAGACCTATTAAACCGTTATCAATAACTAAGTCTGTTAATTTTGAGTAGCATTAACTATAATTATTTATTGCTATGCAGAATAAAATATCAATTAAGTTAGATTTATATAGATTATTTAAGGTTTGATTGTTTCTTGGCCAGTTAATTGCTTATTGCAGTACTCTCGACATTAAACTAATTAGACAAGCAACCTTTACTGTCATTTATTTTCAAGATAGCGACTGCTCTTTACTAGCTATCCTTTGTGCCTGAGTTTATCTAAGATATTATTTAAGTAATATAATTTAAGATATTTGAAAAGTGAGGTTAGCTTTAGCAACTTAGCACCAGTTGTTAAAATCATTGAAGTTATTACTAGCCCAAATGCTCTTGATCATATTGCATTATTCAATTGTAAGTAGCAGCGTCTTTTATTCGTCGAAAGTAGCTTATTCACATTTTAATTTGGTAGTTGCTTTTTTCTTATTAAAGATATGCCTATTTCTCTGAGAGGGTTGAGCTTTGTGAATTGAGTTTGGCCCTTTCTTGAATGCTTAATTTCGTTTGTTCATAAGTTTTAATTTGTTAAATCCGCTTTAATTTAAATCATTTATCATCAAATGAAGTTAACAAACGAAATTAGAAAATAAAAAGTTTAATCTTACTTATTTCACTAATTATTTAGAGTGAATTTATAAAACTAAGCAAAAGCTATTGATCTTGAGCACGTCTGTTCTATTTGTCCCACAAATATAACTTCCATTTTGCATGATGATAGAATTACATACAAACTTATAATATCTTTCATGAAATCACCGCTGTTAAACTATAAAAATAGTTAAAAACATCTATAACTTACCACTAATTCGTTTTAAATAAGTAAAATATCGAACTATGCTCCTATTAAATGCTCTACTTTGCTTATTTCTTGCAAATTTTAACTGCTCAAAAGGGCTTTCTTAATTTTTGAGTTATCGCTAGTGAGAAGTGCAACTGATTTAATTCCAAATGAGTGTATTGAATTAAGCTTTATCATTAAATTGTTATCTTAATGATAATTATCACCAGCTAGAAAAGTAATAGACTGAGGTATATTTGCATTCTCGCTAATTTAAAACTGAGTGGGTAAGTATTAGCTAAGATACTATTTGTTCTATTCACTAATATAGCATTCAATAAAAGGTTCATAGTTCACGTTAAGCGTGTTTTAGCATATTTTTAGTAAGTCTTTTTATACAAAGTTAAGATCTCCATAACAAGCAAAATCACAAATCAAATTGATTCTAGCATTTTTAGGTATAAAGAATTGTAGAAAGTCTATTTCTGCGAGTCGACAACCATTATAGATGGCAATTTATTAGATATATAATTCAATTTTAAACAAATTTCATAACTTATAAAAATACAAAAATTATTAACATCGACTAATATATGCATTTTCTTCAATTAGTTTGTTAATGAAGTGCATTTATAACTAAATTTTATTTGCGAGTATATAATTACAGTGATTTATTATAGAGGGAAAACTAATTTCGTATTTATTATGCTACCTTAACTCATTTTAAAACTTTAAAATTATTTCTAAGAGAAGTTGCGAAAAATGACTAGACATTTTTCCCTTCTTTTTAGTAAAATCTCATTGAGATGATATAAAATTTATAAGCTAAAGTATATTCCTAAACTATTATTTTAGAATTATTTTTCTTCTTTTATCATAGTCCATTAGAACAGCTGAATTAGAATATGAAAGATTTATATGAGGTAATTTTAATTTTTTACTCTTGTTTCGAACAAGATATGTTAATCTTCTTTTCAAATTAATAAATTACCATGAGATCCAAAATCTAATTTATAAATTCATCATTTTAGCGTTATCATCCTTAAGAGAATAAATTTCTTATTTAAATAAAATATGGAACTAGCTAAATGAATAAATTTTCCTTGAACTGGAGTTGGATTTAAAATTGTGCTTTAATTAAGTTTTAATCAAATTTTAACTATAATGATAATAACTTCTTGAACTGTTGAAAGTAGTTACTGATTTAATAAGAGGTGTTTAATATCAATTAGGATTACAGTATCCTCGGAGGCCTATTTACATTTTTATGCCTCTTTAAAGTTGAAGAATTTCAGTTTAATCTTATTTAGATATTGCTCTAAGTAAGAAAAGGCTAATTTTCCATAGACTAAGACCAATATCTTCTTAATTTATCCTTAAGTTATTAGGTTCTTTATAATTGTTTAAGCTACGTTAACAAATTAAGAGCAGTTAGTAGAAAATATTTAGATATTTTAGGAGTAAACTGAAGTTTAGTCATTAGATTCTAACACAGAATTGAAATTAGGATAAGTGCAATAGTTTTCAGTTTTGTAATAATCATTTGAAGAAGTTATGGAACAATAAGTTAGCAAATTTTAAGCTCTTTGTTGGAAGTATCTCAAATCTTAAATGGGCACCAATGATATTTAGTAGCGAGCAGATAGTGATTTAATAAAGTATAATTTGTTATTGGAGTCTTTGAATAAATAATGCACTCTCTGCACAGTCTTAATCATTATTCTCTGATCCTATTTTCCAGTTTCATTCTATTGTTTGGTCTCTGTGATAATTCCAAGCGCCTATACATTCTCTTTTTAGTCTGGAATGTCTTAATCGAGAGAAGTAATTGTGATCAAAACTAGATGAAATAAATTAAATTGACTTAGGAGAGTGTAGCATTTGTAGGTGAAAGTTTAAATAAATTTAAAAATGAGTTGGTTGTGGAACTTATTTACTCCTACTAAATCAAACTAAGACCTCAACATTACCCCAAATCAATCACAGCAGCAGTTTAAATAATATATTATCTTTTTATAGTCGTCCAAAGATGCAAATCCAGAGTCAAATTAAGAACAAATTCAAGCATTCTCTGCCTAGGAACAGCCAGGCATTGAAAGTTAAATTGATACTGAAACTAAACTGCAAAAACACGAGCATGAATTTCAAAAGCCTAAAAGCCTGTTTGGCTTTCTCAAGGATAAAAATAGTATTTAAATAGTTATAAACTGCTGCCCATTAAATCCCTGGAAAGACAAGTAACATGCGAAACTGACTAGTCTTAAGAGAATTAACTTATAGCCAATCTGGATGGATAATCAGAAAGGAAAAGAGATAAGAAGTTCACGGGAAAAGTTGTTAATCTTTATAAAATGTGAACTAATTATTATTGTAAGGGAAAGTATGGCAAGAGAAAGAGAGAAGCACTACGAAGATTTGGAAAGAGAGGGAAGGAGAAGTTTGGATTCCTCTTGGTATCTGAGCGAATCTGATTAGGTCAGCACCATGAATAATATTTACTCTTTAATTTGAATAGCTATGCTCTATCAACTAGTGATAACCATGCCTCCAATTAGTCTCAAGAAACATCTAATAATCACCATAAGCTAAGCATAAAGCCAACAGTTCAACTTCTTAATTAAACTTAATAAGCAAATTAAGATTAGAATAATGAGTTAGAGGAAGAGGAGGAGGAGGAATTAATATAATTAAATAATTAGTAGCAGTTAGAGTACGACCTCAAGATGGATCAACTAAGACAAGTAATTCAATCTGCTTTTGATAACTATACTATAATTAACCCTCCTCTTTCCTCACTCATTCAATCCTTCTCAACTCCTACTAAAGATCAGAAGAAGCGAAATCTCTCTCATACAAAATCTTAGAATTCTGATATGGCTGAGAAATAGAGAAGTACTGAAACAGTGAAAGAGGAGTTTTAGGCTGAAAATAAGAATTAAAATTAGCAGGAGGAGTAAAAGTTAAGTAAATCTTTTGAATAGGTTTCGTCACCAGGCAAGTCGTTTCTTGAGCTCATGCAAGAGTTATCTCTCAAATTATTTGTAAGAGTAGTTGACTTCCCACATTGATATTCTTGAGAAGAAGCATTTCGACAATCCTGATACTGGAAATGGTAAGGAAGAGTTTTAAAAGCCAGCAGACAGATCTACGTAGCTTTCAGAACGCTTGGTGACTGCAGATGATATAGTGAATCAACTCAATAGCCGAAAGAGAAGAGCAGAAAGTTAGTAAGTTATTTAAGTCTAGTAAATGATTTCTTATTTAGAGTATATGATGTGGAGTCATTCTGCACTAGTTCGAAGAGGCAGAAACTTAACCAGACTTAGGTTTATTCAAAGGCCAGGCTGGGATCAATTAAGTTTGGAGATGTGCCAAAGCGATTTGTAAATGTGGCTTTGATGGAGGGAGAAGCCTTTTGGGAGATTGAGTGGTATCAATCAAATGAGATGCCACCTATTCAGCCAGCAAATGAAATGATTACTTAAAGCAATATCTTAAGCGATTGCTAGTAGTTTGAATAAGATGCATCTTTCACTTTTGGAAATACTATAGTTATCGATGACAGCTTTGAGAGATAAAGTACTTTGGTTGGCTGGAACTTAGCTTAGTTCTAAAAACTGAAATTCCAATTCGTTGAAAACAAGAAGCGCACTCAAATGCAGATCGAGTGAGAATCACCACCAACTGTAGAAATATAAGCACTTTTCAAACCCTAATTTATTGAGTCTATCGCACTAATAATTAATCACACTCTATTATAAGTTGCATTATTAATTTGATAACTTCCATTTGTGAAGGAATATTATATCTATGGTTGGTTGATTGATCAGGAAGCAGTAGAGTGCGTAAATGAAGGAGGTAGAGTGCTTACGCCGACAAGTTAACTGATTAAAAATGAGTGATTGCATGGCCAGTGTGAGGCATGACGTATGATTTAATCGCAACTATTTAAGCTACCCCGC
>JAJKFJ010007442.1:0-16491 GCA_027382625.1 Tetmemena sp. SeJ-2015
AGAGACAACCAATTGATCCATTTGGATACAGCCATCTCTGTGACAATTCAGCAGTCTACTAAACCAAAGTCAAACCTCAAAAGAAAGAATAGTGGCAGTCAGTCACTGATATGACAGCCAGAGGCCTCAATCCCACTCAATCAACTCTCACTAAGGGCCACAAAAAGCTCCAAGGTTTTGTAAAAATGATTTTACCCCCACTTTATTATAAGTAGGTGGAATGAGAGGTGTGCAAGCCAATCTGGATTAGAATAATAGGTTCTTTGAAGATAACTTGAAGATTTACGAGACATACGGTCAAATGCGCAGTTCATTCCAAGGAGGTCAAGGCTTTTAGTAGCCACACTCTCAAAATGGAGAAACTAGTCACTAGGTAAATCAAAATGCAATAAGCAGTCAAGGCTTTTAAGTAAGAAACTAATTGCAGGAACAGCACCAAAACCTTTAGTACGTAGCTTCTAATAGCAGAGGAATGCAGTAGGTTCTTACTCGCACGCAAATAAGCAATCAAGACCACACAAAGCAAATCATCAATACCTAAAATCAAGCTTTGAAAAACTATTCTTAAAATTTATTGTCATAAAAAGCTTTGAATACAGTAGGATAGAATTTCTATTCTTCAGCAGAAGGAATAGAAAATGCTAACCAGCCAACTTCCACTATCTTATTTATGATGATTAAACTCTGTAGGTAATTGATCAAGCACATCAAGTTCAAATAATCAATTCACCCAATAATCATGAAGCTTCCAAGGTCTTAGCTTTCTAAAGCTCTTCAAGAAATCAAGTTAACTCTCCTTCTACTCATAAAACAGTTGACAATAAATCTACTTCTTCTCCTTAAAAAGCAGTTCTCCTTAAGTAAGCACTCGCTCTGAAAAACAAGAAGGGCTCATCATACACTCCAAAGTAATTTTCTAAAAGACCTCAATCTGCAAAGCCCTCTTAATCTAAAATTATTACACTTATATAGCTGTAATATAATCCAAAAAAGTGCAGCCCAAGCCAATTAACTAAGATCAGCAGCAGCTTATAAAGGCAGCTGCGGATTCTAAAAATCAAATCGCCGTGGCAACTTAGAACTAAGTCTTAACTTAAATGACTTTTGGTTAACAGCAAAGTCAGCAACTAGCTCAACAAGTAGCACTTCAACCAGCTAATCTAGATATTTTGCAAGCCTAACAAGAAGGGAATGCAGTTTAGAATGAAGAAGCTCAAGTGGCCGCAGAATCAACATTGACTCAGGCCGATGCTTAGTCACTTTAGCAAAGAAACTAGAACGACATTCTCTCCCAAGCCACAGCTGCTCCTAATTTAAACACTGTCTCTTAGAACCAGCATGTGGCCAACAAATACAGAAAGAGAAACTTGCATGAAACTCATGGAGCGTAGCTTGACAACAGTTAAAAGGAAAACCCTTGGCAGAGCTCTTATGGCCAGTACTATGTTAACTCTATATTTAAAATGTTCATTTAGTATAAACTCAATTGACTAGTTGGTAAGACCATAGAGCTTTAAACAGTAGCACTGGAAGACAGGAATTAGTCCTTATGCAATGGAACAGTGAGAAACTTCTCTTTGCTGATTTTCAAGTGAATAGCATTTTAAATTCTCACTTTTAAGATTTGATTTATAAGTAGTTTTGAATTCTTTCAATTAAAACATGAAGGTA
Source organism: Tetmemena sp. SeJ-2015 (assembly GCA_027382625.1). Lineage (NCBI taxonomy): Eukaryota > Ciliophora > Spirotrichea > Sporadotrichida > Oxytrichidae > Tetmemena > Tetmemena sp. SeJ-2015. Next base: position 1,672 of record JAJKFJ010007442.1, read on the forward strand.
GAGTTTAAAATATAATCGTTAATAGAATTGAAAGAGCAACTTTCATCTTACTACCACCCATACACTCACCAACTTAGATAAATTATCTATTACTAACTCAGATATATCAGTTAAAATGAGACAGTCCCTTAGCAACCATTTCAATGCTCCTGCTTCCAGTGGAAATAAATTATAAAAGATAGCAGCTGGAGATTATGTAAGCTTATTTTTTTAGTAAATTGTCATTCTATTAAGTTTTAATGATTGATTGATTGATTAGAGATAAATTTAGTTTCAAAGTATAAAAAGTATAAAGAATAATGATAGTGACTTAGCTTTAAAGGCGAATTTAGAAGGGATTCACCTCTCGAATCTTATAATTTTAAAATCTATAGACATATCCAGGTTTCTTTACTTAACCAACTTTGCCATTATTCTAACAGAATAGATATTTCTCCACTTAAAAGATGCAAACTTAAATATATAAAGTGTTTTAAAAGTATTATAGAACTGAATTTATGTAAACTGAAGAATAGAAACAGACAGAATTTCAAACCCCCTTCATTATAGGTAAATGGAGAGGTCAGGGCAGACTTCTAGACAAAGACGTGAGTTACTTAGAAGAAAGCACCTTCATTTTACTAAGGAAAGAGCCAGCGATGGTGATAAACGCTTAGCAATTCACAAAGCATGCAGTTACAAGTGCTCCTCTTCATGCTGAAAACGGCTTCATCAAGATCCATATCATTTTTATTTTCCTTTAGATCTTGCCCATGAAAGATGAAAGTGGAAAGAACTCTATTGAAGCAAGCTACTCCCATCCCTTCAGCTTAAACGAGTTTGAGCACGGAAAGTATGATGCAGAGACGAAATAAATCTTCCTCCAAGCATTAGAGCAAGAGAACTTTAGTATATTTCTAATGAACCACTGTCTTTATTAAACTTCCAAAGAGGCAAGACAGCAAAGGGAAGACAGACAACTGGATTGAAGAGACATTACTGGCTTGATTAAGAAACAGGAGAGCTTTGCTACAGATTAGATATGGCTCTTGATGGTGGAGATCTTATCCCTCACTTAGAGTGCAGGATGAAAAAAGTTGTAGAATGAAAATCTATTGAACAATTTTCTTTTTAAGTTTAGGTTTGCTCATTTTATAGTAAGATGATAACTTCTTTTTTTAAAAAATGGACTATCTTCTTAAAATCTTGCAAAGATTAAGAAAAATATAAGTAAATTCAGAAGACCAAAAGATATTTCAATGCCGATTGAAGAAGCTCTTAAGAATTGCACTCACTTTCTCTTTTTATTTAGCACTGCTAGACTAATTCGACTTCTCTTATTCACCTGAGGACGGGTAAGAAGAGTTAAAATCTTCATACTTAAGAAATTAGTGAGGTTTCCTCTTAAACTTGAAACAAATTTATTTTAAATAATTTATTATCCAAAGGATTTTAGAAGGAATTTATTCAGCACCATCAAATTGGAAATTATCTCTATCTGAGTCAAAGATTTTAAATTGATGGGTTGCCTCATCGAATTCCCTAATTGTTCTTTTCAAGATTAAGCTTGGCTTTTATAATGAGGAAGTAGCAGGATTGAAAATTATAATAGACAATAAATATAAAAATAATTTGAAATGATTGCTCAATTCAGTTTGATCTGCAATTTACCCAATATTATTCAGAGCCTTAGTCTATCTCTATAGCTAAGGTCTTAGAGCTTCAGAAGCAATTGCCAGTTTCTTCTATGTCTTAGAAGCTTGCTTGAACTTGGACTGCTTAGGCTGTCCTCTGTCTCCAGATAATTGATTTGGCTTTGATGAATGTATCTTTCTAAAGTTATGCTCAGCATTTTGAGGGACTGATTATTCTTTAGGAATGAGTCTTGATGGCTAGCTCTGTAAACTCATTCTTTGAAATGATTGCTTAAGCTGAACATTCTTAAACGCCGATTGGTTCAGTATTCCTCTTGAAAGCTGCTCATCTTACTAGGAAATTGATTTCTGCTCCTCAACATTGCGCTTGCTATCTGGAGTGGGTTTTTATTAAGACTCTTAAATTAGTTAATTCTGTAATTCCTTTTGAGATGAGTCTAATATAAAAATTAATTTGATTGTGAGTTGGGAGCCTTTGGTAACTCAGGGATTACCTATTTTCTCTCACTCAATTGTTATTAATCAAACTTAAAGCCAGGTTAGTTGACTTTAGTTCTCTGCAACTTTTCTTTCTTGAAATTATACAGCCAGTTCATGAAGAAAATATGATTGGAGTGTGATTGTTGAGATGATGATTAAATCAGTAAATTAATTAGATTATAAGAACTTATGAACCATTACACATATATTAAAACTCAATATTATAATGGAATTTCGACGATGGGCTTTCGCGGTGACGTGGCACAACTGATCAAGGAGTTACGCCTGTGAATTACTTTAAATCGATTAAGTATTATATGCCCGTTAGGGATGCTTAATTCCTAATAAATTAAATAATAGAATTTCATTTTCACGCATTATTTTTAATAAGAATACTCAAGCTTTCAAAAAATGTTTATGGAAAGTTAGAACTCCTAATAACGTTCATTTTATAGTTATTTTACATATATATTATTGAATATAAATATTTTCCAGAATTTACAATGAAATACATTTAACTCTGAAAATTGTAAATACGAGTTATATTAAAAAATTTTCTTCACACAAAAAGCAAGGTTAAATTTATAAATTTTTTTTTAAATAAAGGATTATATATTTTCAAACATATTTTATTTCAGATTTGATTAAATTTATTAACTTATTCTGAAAGTGAATAGGTTGCGCATATTTTGTAGACTTTAATTGCTAAACTACAACAAATATTTTCATTAAATCCATTCAGTAATTTTATTGTATTTTTTATTTGTCAAAATTTATGCCGAAAAAAAGCAAATTTTACTGAGAAAAGATTAATTAAGATTGTATATAAGTATAATATCTTTCTGTAGTTTTAAAAGCTCCAAACTTCGCAGGTTAATCGCGTTTTTTTATTATAATATTATCCAAGTGCCCCTAAATATATCTCTAGCGTAAAAATGGAGTTTTCAGCAAGTGAGAAAAATACAAACACAGTAGACTAGATAGATGTGGATAAAGCAAGCTCAAATCCCATGACTGATTTTGAAAAACTATAAATTGAGAAAGAAATAGGAATAGAAGGGTTTTTTTTTATAAGATAAGTAATAAGTTTTTATTGAGATATAATCTCTGGATTATTTAAAATATAAGGTGATTCTTCTGACTCAGATTATGAGGAGACACAAATAAGTGCTGGCTCGCTTAAGCCAGCACAGTCATACCAAACTTAGTTTTCATCCTAAATAAGTAATAGCTTGGTAGAAGGTGCTTACGAAGGTGAAATTTTATTTAAACTACCTTAATGAGTGAGACTGAGATTATGAACGACTTAATGTCCCTCTACCACTTCTTATTTAATTAATCAACTTTATATAAAGATTGATTAGTTAATCACTCACTTATTTATAATTCAAATATTCTCCAAAAAGCATAATTGTATCACACTAAGACCCCTTAGAGAAGAATTCTAAGACGATTTCTACTATTTGCAAAACAAGAGTAACAAACTTGAAAAGCCACAGAATATTTTAATGGCTAGGATCAAGGAAAATTAAAAAATAATACTCATGAGTCTTTCAGATATAATGGAATTGGCTTTAAGGAAACGCTATGGTCATTACTACTAGCAAACTGTAGAGGAAGATGATCTGATTTATTATCTCTAAAAGTACTCAACTCGCTTTTCAGTTGTTATAACTGTCAAAGAGTTGGCCAGGGGAGGAGAAGCATATAAGATTTCATTTTTAGTAAAGCTATTGTGTATCATTTAAGTCATGTAGATAACTTAGAAGTCGTCATTAAGAAATCTATTGCTCATCAGAAGTTCAAAGATGACTCATATTTTCCATTCTATTTTTAGACTAATTAGGCTTTCAAAATGCAATCTAAACTATGATGAGAGAAACTCAGACTCTCAAGCTGTTAGAGTCAGACAAATATGTTTGCCAAGTAAAGGAAGAACTTATCTAGAAAGATGCTTAAATTTATCTTTAAGATTCTTAGACTGATTTAATAACTGACTATATTGTTATTGTAGAGAAGGCAAGGTTTTCACTCAAAGATCTCACTAAAATATGGGGAGATAAGGGAGATTCTGAAAAATATGTGGAATATAAATTGAAATATATGTTGATCTTTGATAATTTCGAATACTTTTCAGCTCAGAAATTGGCCTACTACTTTTTGCAAGCCATGCAAGTGGTTGCATATCTGCACCACAGAAATATTTACTACGGTGACATGAAGCCTCATAACTTACTTGTCTTTAAAGATTAATTAGTCAAAGTGGGAGATTTTGGGACTACAGTAAAATTTCTATCAGAGAATACAGACCACGATTTGCAGATTTACGAGGTCAAAGGAATGACAAATTTATTTTATCTGCAATTTATTTGAATGACTCGAGATTATGCGCCTGACTATCTTTTTAAAGGGTGGCAGTAAAGGAGCATGTTCTCTAGAAATTAACTCATTTGAGCAGATCTTTATTGCCTCATCAAGACTATTTATATAAGAATGTAATTAATTTGAGACAATGAAATTATGTTTGAAAAAAGTAGAAAGTTATCCCTTCCTTTCTGAAAGTGATAGATTGGAATTGAAAATTTGCTATGACATCTGCAAGACTCTCGAACAAAGCTAAAGTTTGTCCAAAACCATGAAAATGACCACACAATATTTTACTGAGAGAGAAAACTTCATATCATAGTTGATTGAACAGATGAAGAGTGAAAGAAAACACAGCATAAATTATTATTTATTCCTCTAATAAAATATTTTGAAAGAAAATATGAAGCTATCTACCATATTAAATAAATATAACGATTAGAAAAAATAAAATTGATATTGCCTACTTTTCAAAGTATAGATTGATCTTAAAATCCAAACTCGAGCCAGTAGAGAGAAAGATAAGTGCAGAAATCTAAGCAGAAAAAGGTTAAACTGTACAAGAAAAGTTCAAAGATTTTGATGAGCTCCCAGATGCCAATTTTATTTTGCTCTTTACATCTCTGAGGAATCATTTGAAATATTAAAAATAATTAATCATACTATCCATACACTCCTGATCTCAAGATTTTTTAAGATGAGGAACTTGCTAAAGACCTTACATTTAAGAAACTGGTACTAGACCTCTTCCCTGCCTTAAGTTAGTACCAATTTGTGGAAAAGGGCATTTAACTGATAACCTCAAAGCTATTTACAATATAGTTTGACGATTTCTTTTACGATAATGGAGTTTACCAGTCCTACTTTTAAGACATTATAAAAAGCAATCATCAAAAAATGTTCAAGCTGAGTGAATAAGTATTCGGCCAAAATATGTTTATGAAAGCACTCGATTATGCTAGATTAAATAAAATAAAATTGTATCGCTGTTTATCAAATGTGAAAATATAGACACAATATCTTAAATTATAAGCGTAAATTTAATATAAACGAGATATAATTTGTATTTATATTAAAATTGCAAATTTTTTTGATCGAAATATGTTGACTTTTAATAAATATTAGATCATACAACTCAGGTATTTGAGAAAAACGTTTATCGAAAATGATTTTGAGTATGAAAGTAATTAGAATTCCATATCCCTCTGCAGAGATGAGCTATCAACCATTTTGAAGAGCTAATTCAAATCAAAATATTAAATGCTATCCATCAAGCTTTCATCAAGCTACAGTTTTAGAGGTGAATCTCACAATTTAGCTGTGATCGTTTTGCAAATTTTAACTTATTATTTTTCATCTTTTTATTTAATTAAATTTTAAGCAATAATTATAGAGGAGCAGGTGAAGATATTCAAGGCGATGACAACTAATTCGAAGAATTATAAAAGAAAATGAATTCATAAGAAGGATTTGTTACCGATCCCAGGCTAAATGAATTATATTTTAATGCATTTCTTATTTGAATTCTATCTCTAGAATAAAGAGAATGTGGAATATTTTATCCTCTATACATTACAAACTCAGAGCAATCAGTCTTAAATGAAAGGGACAGATGGCTTTGCATCATAATTAAGTTTAATTTTAATAGGCTTCTTCTTTTACCTAGCATTCTTGGGTTGTGTGCCGCCTGCACAAAAGTTACAGTACAAGAAGAAATTTGAAATTTGCAATACTCAATTGAATTTCTAGTCACTTAATAAAGCAGAGATTCTGATGGAGTTAGAGTAGATGACGTTCTCAGGCACTCCAGCCTTCAATAATTACTAGCGTAATTTACATGTAAAAGATTTGTTATGCTTTATTAAAAACTCAAAATATTTATAAACATAAAATATGCTACTTACAAAAAGAATATTTTAAGGAGATGTAAATGATTGCATTTCATAATAGAACTTTGGGTCTGCTTATGAGCTGTTGACTATTTTCTTTTCCTAAAACAGCTATAAGGACAAAGACTTCTACATGAACTATAAACTTCCATTAGTTATCTAATACCTAGAGTTCTGCAAAATCAATCCAAATATGGATTTAGTATTAATCAAATAGAAGAAAAAAAGCAAGAATAAATATATTTCTAGTCAAAATATATTTTATGTATTTCTTTGACAAAAAATGTTGCTACCTTTAATGATATTTTAATTTTGAATAATGGCAGGAATTAAAGAAGGAGGGAAATGGCTTCAACGATACAGAGATTTTAAAGGAGATTCTGATCCAATCACTCTCCAATTGTTTGGAGAGGTAGGCGAGCTGAAAATTATGAGCGGTAATTACCTCTCTTCACGTTTAAAACTTAGCCTTTATTTTAAGTAAGGAGTACTATTCCTACATCAAAATGATGGGCGTAGACATAAATTTAATGAAGAAAGATTTTTCCACTGTAATAGAAGAAGGAATGTGCTATCTCGAGAAGTTTGGCAAAAGTAGCATCCAAAACTACTTCAAAATGCTATTGGCGCTAGAACGATTAGAACTTAAAGACAAGATTAAAGAAAAGCTGCCTTCTCCATTTGGTAGTTTAATTTTTAGTTTACTTTTGAGCAAAAACTAAGTCACGACAATTTTGAAACTAGTGTTTATAGTTTACTAATAAAATCTATTAAAAAAGAGTTCTTAGGTGTATGGAACAAAGAGGATACGCTTGATGTCTTAAATTCTCTTATCAACTCAAAAATCATATCTCCTATTAAGCCAAAGTTGTTATTTTGAATTTCATATCTGAGAGATTTAGTGAATTTTTTTGGTAAATAATAATGAAATACATTTTCTTTGAGAACTAATTATTATTTGGCACCCTTCTAATGACTAAACGAAGATGGGAAGGGAATGCCTCACATTATTTTTCTAAAATCTTTTTCGCCTAGCACTTGCTTCAAGTGCTGGAGCGATCTTATTTCATCCTTATTCTCAACTGATTGCTGGAGTGCCTCGATGAGGATCTTTGTGTTCCTCCTTTTGTAGACCACTTCGAGTAGTTTCTCTACATCGAAAAGCTGCTGCATCGAGAGCTTCTTCATGCCTTGAATGATTTAGCTCTTCGACTAGTTGCTTACTGCCATGTATACTGATTGGAGGATGCCTCTGGTCCTAGAGCTTCTGCCTCTCATCTGTTAGTACTGACTCTCGGAGTTGATGTTGCAAGATATTATCACCTTTGCGTCTTGTCTGAATCTCGTGTTGTACCCGCAGCATTCTTCCGGGCTCAGCATCAATACTCCAGAGTGCCATTGCTGGATCTCATCTAAGTTTTCAATAGTAACTCCCCTCTTGAAGTTGATCACTCCCATCTACCGAATAATTTTTTCATACTTGTCTTAAGTGTCCTTCTCGCAAAAGATAATGAGAGGAGTGTGCTTAGCATGCTTCTCTATCTACTTGATGGTGTTGTCAACTCGCTCTGATTACTTTTTATAGATTTCGATATCTCCTCCCAAGTCTTGTTGAATTCCTGATACAAATTCTACTTCACTCTGGAAGGAGAGAATTTTAGTTTATCCAAGAGTTTTCTATATGATTCTCTGAATTCCAGGATCGCAAGTAGCGCTGAATAGATAGCATTGAGTAAGAGTCAAGTCCCATATTCCAAAAACTTTTCCTTAAATAACTTTGAATGGGTGTGTAGTGATTATCTAGTCATACTCATCAACTATTACTATTTCATGAGTGTTCTTCTATCCATAAAAGTTTTCTATGGACTCAATGCTTAAATTGATTCCTAGTGGAAGCAATTATCGTTAAGCCTAAGTTTTCAATATATCGTTAAGCACCAAGATGAGGACTTTCTTCCCTCGCTACTTCCAGTACTCTGCTATCATGCAGATAATCCAGGTTTTCCCAGATGCAGTCGGTAGATGACACTGGATGGTACTGCTCGAGCAACTAAGCACGATAGCTGCAATAGTTGCTTGATATTAGTTGTGCTTATACTCATCGCAAACATTTTCAACTTTCTCCGATATTTGCATTAATTCTTCCAAATCTACTTCCCTTCGCTTTTCAAAGTCCTTGATCTCATCTTGGAATATGATTTTGTTTTCCTCCCTATTCTAGCACTCTTCCAACTTCTTTGAAGAGCACTATGAAGTTCGCTTGGTAATCTCCCTCATCCAGTTTTGTTCATCAAGCTCAATAATAGTTGCAATATCTTGCTTTGAGAAATCTTTAATTGATTGAAGGATGAGCAGACATCTCTCGAGTGGGAGCTTTATTCTTTCCCTCTTGTTGATGAGAGAGAATAGAATGTCTCTGCATCTTAGCAGTTCTAGTAGCTCATCGAAGATAACGTATGGGTCAGAGAGCACTTAGACTTTGGATATGAACTCGATGAGAACCTCCTTAGATTTCTGAGAGCAATTCATAAGTTTCTTGACGAAGCCAGGCCAAAAAAAATTTCTAGGGTTCTTTGAAATCAACTCAGACTCAATCTCATTAAAGCCAAGCTCTTTAATATATTGCTCTATTGATGCAGAGTGCTGTTAAAGTTGCTTGTCATCTCTAAGCATCAGTGGTTAATACTCAACGAGGAGACCGATAAAGTGTGGGTTGTAAGGAATATCATTATCCTGCAAGTATCTGTTTAGGGTGAGTATCATTTATCTAAAAATCTCTGATTAAGCATCACCTATCTTTTCTGAAATGTTGGTTGAGTTCAGAAATGGATAGAGAGTATAGTATAATGTTTATCCTTCGTGTGGTAGAGTTGTCAGGGTTTTCGACATCCTAAAGTGAATGTTGAGTACTTAGTTAAAATTTAGCTTCCTCAATTCGAAACTCAATGAGTCTAACTCTCTATTCTTGAAAAGCTTATCTAGCTTTTCTTACTCGAGACTGATTTGGTACTCTTGGCAGTGAAGCATGAGTTGAGGGTTCTCGATAAATTTTTCAATGATTTGTTTTTGAACTTGAAGCTTCAGATCCATCTCAAGGTAGTTGTAGTTTTCCAATATAAATTTGGAGACTTTGATCTATTGGAGCTACATTTCAGGGTTATGAAGAGATGATGCTTCTAGAGTTGCCTTATCTTGCTTATCAAAAGAGCCATCCTCTTTCTATTACTCTCGATAGAAATTGGAGAGATAGTTGATAAGCTGATCATCGTTCTCTTACATCAAGCTGAAGGAGTGACCTTTTCTATTAAGCTTTTATCTTTTGACTCTTATGAACTCCCTAATCTCATCGAGCTCGTATTGTGAGAGAGGTGGCTTTTTTAGAGATGAGTGATTTTATATTTCCTTCATGGTGAGCTTGAATCCTTTTGTGATTTTGTGGAGGACTGATGTTGCTTCATCGTCCATCGCCAACCCATCCACCTCTTTCATCTCTAAAATAATTCATAAATTTATGAGATTCTTACTTCGCTTCCCAAGCAAATGAGTTTTAGATTGCTTGAAAGCAAGTTGCTTGCTAGTTTTAGTAGTGACTGTATTTTCCTCATCCTCGCTACTGGACCCATCTTCATATCGAGAGTCGTCGCTGTCAAAGATATTGTTCCCCTGCTCCTTCATTATTTAATATATCTTATTATTAAATATATAGTTAGGGATCAATCTAATATCATCATTAAAATCAATGTGATTAAATAATCACACAGCCAACTTATCAAAATTCTTAGATCAGAAACCAACACAAAAAAGGCTTTCAGATCAGAAAATATCACAGAAAATCACAAATAATCACAAAAAATCACAAAACTTGATAAAATAATCACAGAGTCCAAATAAAAAATCACAAGCTAAATCTTTTAAAATTTCACTTTAATAAAAGCAAGTCCATCAATCTCAGTTGGGAATATAGTAAATCAAAGCTATTAACTATATGAATTCAGCTGAGTTAAAATAATAATCTCATATCAACAATAAACTTCAGCTTTGACAATATGGAATCTTAGAAAAGGAAGTGGACTGAGTTCGAGCAGTCGCATGAGGATGACTTTGACGAGAGCTTAATGAGAGTAGTTCCTCAAGAACTCTCTGGTCGCTTCAGGTCGAAGCATGATCTCTATACATACTTCACCGAGATCCGTAAGCAAATAATATTGGCTTTAAAACTTTTTAATTTTAGTGTGCTACTACATGCCACCGATCGAAGGAGTGAACCGAGACTACTTCAGGCAGATCCTCAAGGGCGATAAGAGACTCTTGAAGATGTCGGAGGTCAAGATGACTAAGGTCCCTAAATATGATGAGCTCTCAGTCCGGCATGTGTTCAGGGGAATTCGAGACGATGGAGATCTCCTGAAATTCTTACCAGATATGGATGAGAAGTCGAAGCCAATCGATCGGCAATACTTCTTCAACGTCGTCAACACACTCCAGCCAGACTACCTTGCACACATTGTCAAGACTACTTAAGACAAGAGGAATGCAGCATCTGGAGATAATACCAAGAGTGACTTTATACTCATCTCAGATGAGTGGCTATCTCAACTCACTAGCCATCCTTTCATCTCCAGTAAAAATATTCTTCAGTTGCTTAAACATATTTTAACAGAGAAAAACGGGAGAGCACTCTAGCTAATGAAGCAATCAGCAAAGGTGTTCAAAGCCAGACGATAGAAGTAGAACCCTCCTCCTCTTGCATCATTGAAGAAATTCAAGAATGCTGATGGCCCTAGCTCAGCTCAGAAGCATTCCTACCAATCCAACGTGCTTATGATTGATGCTTCAGCCCACAATCCTATGAATCAAAGCCAAGAGGGTCTAACTTAAAATCTCTCAAAGATGAGATTTAACCTTTGATTAATTCACTTAAGAGTTATACCTAACTTATTTAACTTATTCACACATAGCTATCTCACGATCTTATCATCTATCAAACTGAATGACTGTTGTACGAGCTTCCTTGCGTTTATCTTCTCGTTCTTAATTGATGCCTTTAACTTAATTCTTTTGTACTAGTTCTTCAGCAGAGAGAAGAAATTCTCTATTGGATTGTACTAAGGCGAGTAGGGTGGCGTGAATATAAGTTCGATCGAGAGCTCCCTGCAGAGTGCTTTTATTCTCTTGCTGTGATGAACTCGTAAGTTATCGAGGACTATGGCTAGCCTCCTGGTTCGGAATATATCATGGACACCTACGATGAAGTCGTAAAACTTGTCAGTGTCGATGGACCTGTCGTGTATGTAGTATATTTCTTAACCTTTGGAGCAAGAAATCCCACAGACCACAGCCAAGCTCTCCTAGCTTTGAAGTTTGTCCTGAACCTCAATGTTGTGATTTTTGTTGCTGTAGTCTAGTCTGAGCCTGGTTGAGATCGTAAACATGACTTCATCCACGAAGAGAAGTTCCACTCCTTCATTGATTCTTGCTTGTATCTTCTGAAGCATCTCACTTTCTAGAAGCATTATTTTTTCTTTCTATTTAGGAGTTTGATGCTTCATGATTACAACTGCCTTCCGCTTAATGCGATTTTGTTTATACAACTGCCTCAGCTGCTGTGGCGTTATGATTTACTCAGGAAACGATCTATGAAAGATGACACATCTTTCTGCTATACTCATACCTGCCTGCTTGACAAGAGTCTCTTGTGAGCAAATGTATGCCATCTGCTCTTCAGAGAGGCTTAAATGTTTTTTCTATGATGGTGCAGCCTTCTAGCTTTCTAAGCCGGAACTGATAGCTTGAACACACTTGAGTCTAATTTCCCTTGGGCTTAAGCCAACAAGTTTACTAATAGCAAGGTAGCTTAGGTAGACACGACTTTCAAGTGAAGGTGATAGCGATTTGAATCTAAGAAGCAAAATCACATCCCAGACGCTCTGCGCTTCTTAAACATGACTAAGTATGCACTGATACGAGTTGGTTTTCCCTAAAATTAAGATGAGATTTCATAAAGGATCTAAAAAGAAATCTTAAGAATGTGAGAGGGTATTAACTTCTAAGATATTAAAGTTCTCTGTTCAGACTGAGAGTTGACGCTTAAAAAATGATGAGTAAAATGATAAGATTGAAGTCCTGGGATTTGAAATGGAGAGGTCGCAAGTAAGAAGCCATCACGAATCATCTGCTTCTTATCTTTATCAAGTCTGGCCTCTCTCTGAATTAATTTTATCAATGAGCTATGCTAACTTATTATCAGCAACTAGCTCATTGATAAAGATATTTGAGACTCTATTAATCAGAGCATAATTTTTTTAGCTCTTAATTAAAGAGCTATAATTTGATTCAAGCTTTCTCCACTCTGCATGCATAGCATGAGAGAAGCACAGAAGTGCCCTGGGAAAGCTATGAATCATTTTTCTCCATAAGAGAAAAGATCAAGCTAATTTATAGCTTGCTATCAAAGCTTTTTATTTGCTTTGATAGCTTTGTTTTATTTGAGAGTCAAAGTTTGAAATTTGACTCTCAAATTAGTTTATAATAATTTTTAATATCTATATGCTATTTAAATGTCCTCAAAAAATACACAGAAATTTTAAATATTTAAATCTCCATATGAAAGTTTGCCAATTATTTTTCATCAAATATGAAAAAGCTAGCTTTAATGTTTTGTTTTATATTAGATGGATTTAATTAAAATTTGATAAATAATAGCCTTTACTTTATATATGCTTAAAAATAAAGAAATTTTCATTCATTTTGCTCTTATTCTCATATATTAAATATGATAAGAAACTACATTCTCTATTATAAAAAGTATCTTATTATGTTTATAAATTAAAAAATTGCATAAAATTGGAAAGAAGCAGAAGTCAATGAAAAAATTTTAAAGATGACAAAATTATGTTTATCCTACCTGGCTCCAAAGCTCTTAATTAAGTTGAGGCTAGCATAAATTAAGAATCTTTGATATTTTTATTTTTATTTATAATATCATGGAGTTCTCTTAATAAGTTTAGTTTAATTTAATTTGTATCAAAATTATGATGGCTCTCTTAATTCTTGAAAAATTTACTAAATGAGTTTTCAGCAGTAATTTTATTAAATTGAAGATATAGTAATCTTGGCTATTATATTTAAACTTGCAAGATTCTTCTTTTAAAAAAATCAAGTTAAGATTGCAAAATGTTAGATAAAACAATTAAATCTCATTTTAAAATATGAAGAGCGAATCATAATTAATATTTAAATTAACTCTAATATCTTTATAAGACTTAAAATTCATGAGTAAAGAGATAAGAAATAATTTTAAGGTCATTTTATAAAATTTTAAATCATAAATTTTGACTGGAAATTTGAAAGTCAAAATTTTTTTATTTTTTTACATTTTTAGACGATTTTGGCCTCTGTGCACGTTTTTTCATATTTTTTTCCTCATAAAAAAATGGGAGGTGTGCACTTACGTCCTCCCCCCACCCAAGCTTTTGTTCATTATGAAGTTTATTACTGTTTAATAATATTTTTGATTCGCTCATACTAATCATTTATAGGGTGAATATGATTGCATGATCGTCGATTGGTTTAACTTAGAAATACATTCTGATTAAGTCCTTATTCTGTGATTCATAATATATTACGCTTTAAATCAAAATAACTCTTTATTTAAATGTTTACTACAACAATTACATCAACAACTACTACAACAACTACTATATCAATTACAACAACCTCAACTTCGACAACTTAAAAGTGACCATGTATGAGGCAAGCATCTAGGACAAGGAAGGCATCCCTCCCGATCAACAGAGACTCATCTTCCCAGTCAAGAAAGAAGAGTTACAAAAATATGCTTCCATTTGCATACTTTTTAAAAACACCATGCACACGATTTGCAACTTGAGGAGAGAAAACTCTCAGTGACTACAACATCCAGAATGAGTGTAATCTTACCCTCAAGGACAACTACTCTAAGCGCGGACTCTAAAACAAAAAGTGATTAAGGTGCGGCTTTCTTCATGATCTTCACGCTGATCTAGTAGGAGATGACTCACTGATTAAATTAAAAAATATATTGCTTTTAGACTATCACTAATTTAATATACATCACTTTGCTCGAGAACTAAATCTTCATTAGGTTTTGCTTATACCCTCTATCATCTATTCATATTCACCATATAATAATTTTTACATTAAATTTCTCCTAATGTTTTCAAAATAGTGCTTCGAAACCTTTTGCCACTCAAAACCCAAAAACCCCATAATATGATAAGAAAGTGAAAATAAGTTGTGTATAATTAATTTCTTTATTAATACTTATAATCATGCTAAATTTTAACCATAAACAGGCAATCTAAAGTCTTCTAGGAAGGTGACCTTGACGTCTGTCTCATATTCTCTGAATTTTATACCTTTAAGTGCTTCCTCTATCTCAGATAACTGAGTGTTAGGTTTCATAGGTTGCTTGA
>JAJKFJ010007464.1:0-16481 GCA_027382625.1 Tetmemena sp. SeJ-2015
TCTGAAATATTCTCTCTCAAAAGAGAATTTTCCAACTTCTTAACTTCAGTCTCAACTAAGTAAAATAAACTTTAATTCAACTCTCTTGATATAATCAGTATAATACTTATGATACTTTTCCTTAGTGCTTTTAAAAGAAGAACTGAGCTTAAATTATTATCTTGCAAGTCTCTGATCAGAAGCCTAATATTTCTGATGTAAGTTTTAATATTTTTAATGCATCAAAGCTTTGCGCATATCTTGTGATTCTTGAATTACTTAGTCTATTATAGTTGGGAATTTAATAAAAAAGAGAATTAAATTAGATATTAAATTAAAATGGAATAAATCAGTGACAGTTGAAGTGTGTCCAATTTAAATAATTATTATACCATTCGGTTCAGCATTAAATTCTAAGAATTTTTTATCCTTGCAACTTATGTGTGAGAGCGCTCAGTCCAGAGTTATGAGTGACACAAGTTTTTGAAATTTGGAAATTTGAATATAAATAATTTGCGCTCACCTTATCTCACGATTGAGAGGTGCTACGAAGATGATTAAATAAGAAACTCGCATCAATTTTTGATTGTCTATCGAACAAGCTACAGATCAGGAGGTGAATCAGCGGTTTCAACTGCCACGAAGTTGCAACTCCCCATTTATTATTTTAATCAATCACCGATTTTAATTAAAATTCCTACTATAATACATTGAGAAATTGTTCTTCATCCGAGCTATCTTTTTAATTTTTTGCTTCCTCATTTTTAATTTTCTAAATTTGGAGGTTCAATCTATCAACTTAAGAAGTGAGAATAGACTATAACTCGGAAAATTTAGATTGCTTACTTTCCATTAAATTGTTATAAAAACAGTTTATCGAATAATTAAGCTTATGAATAAAGAGAATTTACCCTTTTTGGAGATGAAATGTTTATGATATTTTCCGGCAAAACTTTAAATATAATTATCGAAATGCAGGAATAAAAAATACCTTAAAAACATATATATAAAGATATCTGTAGCATTGGGATTCCCGCATTTATAGGAGCCCTTTGCTTTGCTATAATAGAATCGATTAGTCTTGTCTTTATGGGGAGACAAAACAATGCATCGTTGCTAGGAGGATTAGGAGTTGGAAGAGTTTTCATCTAATTATAAATTATAACTATAGCTATAAACTTTCATCAATATATTTGGCATGATCACTTTAACAGGCTTCAACACAGCACTTTTAACCTTAGTGTCTTAAAGTTATGGCCAAGGTGATTTGAGACTATGCGGGACTTATCTGAACCGAGGGAGAATAATATGCTTCATGCTTTTGATTCCAGTTACACTCTTGATGCTAAGCGCACAGAGGATTTTCGAATTAGCTGGAGTAGATTAAGGAACAGCCGATCAGGCCTCTATTTACATAAGATCTATGATTCCTGGTATTATTATATAGTCCTAATATGATTTGATGAGGATCTATCTTAATTCGATGAGTCACACGGCCTATTACATGGTCTGCTAAGTTTTAGTGACTATGGCTCATTATCCACTATGCTACTTTTTCATTTAGCATTTGGATCTTGGTCTTAGAGGGGTTGCTTATGCCAATACAGCTGGATAAATTTTAGGCGTGATTTCGATACATGTCATGGCGTTTAGACTCGAAAGAGTTCGCAAATCCTTTCACTGGCCGACTAGAGATTCATACAGCACTTAAGGACTTCTCGACTACTGCAAATATGGGTTACCTTCTATGCTTCTCTGGGGTCTTGAGTCTTGGACCTTTAGCTTCTAGATAATTCTAGCAGGAACAGTTTCTGCCGAACTTGCAGCTGCTTAAAATGTAGCCTAGAGTATAAACCTCGTTATCTTCATGTTAACAACTGGTCTCAAATACTCAGCCTCCGCTCTCATTGGGAAGCGAATTGGATCTAATGAAGTTGCTATAGCTAAACAGTATTTGAGAGGAATCTAGATGTTCAATATCGTTATTGCTGGTTTGGGTTTCTCAGCCATGCTTATTTTTGGAGAGCAGATTTATCAGTTCTTCACTAGCCTTGAGCCAGTTCTGTAGATTTTGTACTCAGGCTAAGTGATACTTGCTTTTGTAGCTATGATTGACTCTTTATAAGGAGGGTAAGTGGGCGTTGTGAGAGGACTAGGAATAGTAAAGGAAGTTTTAATCTTCCAGGTATTAACCTTCTACGTGATGTGTCTGCCCTTGCAGCTATACTTCGTGAATTATTTGGAATTAGGTTTCTAGGGTATTTGGTACCCAATGCTCGCCGCTCTTTTCATAATGACTCTTTGCTCTTCATAAGAAGTAATTATAATATTCATATTTAATGTTGCTACATGTACATGATCTACATCAAGACTAACTGGTACGAAGTAGCAAAGAAAGCCCAGGAAAGATAGTAAAAAGAAAACTTGCAAAGGGCTCTCAATAACTTAAATACAGAAGAAGAATAAAATGAAAGGCTCACAGAAACTCTTATTGATAAGGAAAATCAAAGCAAAAACACAAACAAATTAATATGAATACTTAATCAAACTACTACAAGCTTATAAGGTTTTATTTACTTTACTTCATTTATTGATAGTCGTGCTTTCATAAAGTATTTTTTAAGATATTTGAAAGTCATAATTAAAATGAATTCCAATCGTCATAATCAAGCAGCAAATTAAGATAATTACAACATCAAAATGTCAACTAATTTTTATAATAAATTATTCTTCAAAGATTATTCTCAGTACGTTTTTAGAAAGGAGATTTTAAATTACTTTTTCTAAACATTATTGATCGCACTTTTTTTAAAATAATTTTTGAAACTAATTAGAATCGATAAGGAAAAGGGAATATGCAGTTCAATCAGCTCTTGCAGGCTTAAATGAAGGATAAGTAAATAAATGACAAGATTTAGCAAGCTTCTAATTCTAAGAATTGCCTAGAAGACTTGGAATCTTTTGGGAAAATTGTCCAAATATTACTCAGAAATTCTAAAAGTAAGTTAAAATCCATATTAAAAGTTTTACATATGAGTTGATAATTATTAACAAAATAATTGTAAACTATAAAATTTTATAAGAGTCAGCTGCTATGAGTCACTAATTAATTCTGCTTGAATTTAATGATAAAAAATCAAGCATAAATTAGTTATTTATAAGTAGCATTTGTTCTATATTTATAATTAAGATACTGCAAAGATATTATAAGTGTCAATAATGTAAAAAAAGAAAAATTGATTTATCGATTTTAATATAATTTAGAATTTCTTAAATCCAAAACTCTCTTTAAAATATGGTAGTATAATATTGATGATTTTTCTAAATGATATGCTAATCCTGATAAATAGTTAGTGAATGGAGTATTGAGGATGTAACTGATAAATTAAATAAATATTGTAACAGAGTGGATGAGCGCAAACTACTTCGAAGAATCCATTGTGAACAAATTCAAGGATAATGATATTGACGGTGCCTGCCTCTTAGACTTATAAGAATCTGACCTTGAAGTAAACAAATATATCTTTAACTCGTGTTGTAGGATGGCTTATAAATCCAGGATAGATAAACTAGAAATTCCCTCCTCTCTGCAATCACGAATCTTTAAAATGATTTAAAAGATATTTATTATGCTCAATTTTTCAAAAAGTTTATTTATTATTAAGAACGAATTGAATTTATTTAATCTGATACAAGTGCAGACTAAGCTTTATTTATTTTTTTGTCTTTTGAATGAGAATAGAATAAGTTTCAGCATGAGTGATTCTAGAGAAAGCCACTCCAACATAAATAATGGCTCCCAGAGCATGGATTAAGTAATAGAAAGATTTGATGTTAATGAATCAGAGCCTATTTAAAATCCTGATAAAGAAATCGATAGGCTTTTGTAGTCAAGCATCGCTATTTTAAATCATTAACTAATAAATATTAACATTTTTTTAGAGAAAGGACTTAATAAAAACTACAAATTTAATTTCTCATAAAGCTAAATAAATCCTCCTCTAATTATTGAATATATATTTAATTCTATTTTGTAGGATAGATTGAACATGATATTTTATGTTTTATGAGTTCAGTTTTAGCTCAAAGTGTGAACAATGATACTTTTATGCTTGGAGAACTATTTCCAACCTCTAAAATTTAAGCACTAAAGCTTTATAATGATTAAATAGTCATTACTTAATAGTAATTATAGATTCTATAAATTTTAAATAAATGCAGTCTTAGAAACAAAAACATTTCAGAAAAGAAAATGTGTATAAAATAATCATCACTTCTTATGAATGATTTTTTTTATCATTTTAACAGACTCTGCCAAAAATAATAAACTAAAATATGAGAAACTTAGACATAAATTAGATATAGTAAGCAGGGCTATCAGAACTAATAGACTAAGAAGTATAGAGTATAATCTAAAGCCAAAGTCAAATCAGCAACTCTTAAAATAATTATCGAAATGCTATCAACTAAATGTCATCCTCTCCTTCTAATCACCTACCTCAAAACTTTATTCAAATGTTATGTGTAGATCAAATTTTTAAACTATCAACAATAGTCTTCGGCAATTAACGCAAAGGCAAGGAAAATTCCATCGTAAGACAAGAGAACACCTTCTAATCATAACAATAACAATTTATAAAATCAGTCTGAGTAAAAGAGATTATATTACTTATTTAAATCATAACGACTTTTTAGTCGTCACTATTTAATTACGATAATTATCTTAATTCAAATTTTTTAATGAGTATTCTCAAAACTATCATTTAAACAAAGGTATTAAAGATCTGATAGAGGAGGAAGATGAGGATGACTATGATTAAGTTGGACATGCAATATTCAAACAGATATACTCCGAGACTAACAGCTAGCTTGCCAGATCTGATTTAAAATTTTGATTTAATTTAGCAGTAGTGTCCCATCAGGAACTTGTATTTGACCCTAAGAGAGACTTGAAATAATAAAATTTATACTCATTATTAATTATATTGATAGTGAGCTAGATAATCTCTGGCCTTGGGCAGTAGATTTTTAAAGGAAAGCTAATGGGAGTTTAAGTGGCTATTAAACTCCATGGTAATATCAAGAGGAATGTAAAGAGAGTTGTCAAGTTACTATTCATCAATACAAAATATAAATTGCAAATTAAACTTCCCTTTCTTAATTAATTTATTTTAAATTAAAATTAGGAATGATTTATATTGTTCGATTAATATTTTAGCATGAATAATGAAGGAACTGATTATTCTTTAGCAAGTGAGGCACCCGAACATAGCCCTGCATATGGGATTTTCGTTTGACAGGAACCGCCAATCAATTTTACACACATATGATAATTATTTCAAGTAAATTCTTTTGTGAATATCACATAATCTCTGAGTAATTTAGTGAAATAATTAATGGTTTATAGGTATGCTCCAAGGGGGAGTCTGCACGATATCTTACACTACAAGAATGCAAAACTAAGCGACGATATAATATTTGTGATAGCTAAACAGGTGGCTCTTGCTTTATTGTACCTTCATAAGAAAAACTACTACCACTATGATCTTAAATCATCCAATGTTTTGGTAAGAAAACCTTATCTTGAAACTTAAAATGCTCCTTTAGGTATTTTTAATTTAATTACATTCATATTTATAATGTGCTGTTATTTGAAATAAGGTTTCGAAGAATTAATCACATTTTATCATACAAATTTCATAGGTATTTGATGACTGGACTGCAAAGATTTGCGATTTCGGAGTAGATAGACACAAATACGTGCAAAAAGAGCTAATGAGCTCTCTTCTCTAAACTATCAGCCAAGGTTCTCAACAACTCACAACTCCCGATAAGAGAGGCAAGCATTCTTAAAAGTCAACTGAAAATCTAGTGAGTTCTAATAAGCTTAGTAAGAGAATAAGCTCAACAAATTAACCAGGATAACAGCAAACTACAGCCAAGGAGATAGAGAGAGTTTCTGAAATACTTACAGAACTCTATTGGCAAGCACCTGAAGTATTTGCAGGCGAAGACTATACTGAGGCGGCTGATGTGTATTCATTCGGAGTGCTACTCTGGGAAATGCTCACAGGGGTGTAGCCTAACAATCCCAGGATTCAAATCTTAATTCTCTTTGAATCTTAAACTGAAATTACACTTTACATTTTTAGACTACTTGATTGTAGCATAAGCAGCTCAAAAGATAGTGAAGGAGAAGGAGTAAAATATAGGCAACATAGGTACAAAGAGAAATGGTTCGAAAGAGAGCCCAGATAATTAAGGTGATGAGGAAACAGAGGACGACTCCTAAATCTACAAGTTCTATTTAGGCTACTTTCTGGAGCCTCCTGCAAAGTCAAACGCAAGTTTAAAGAAGATCATTAACAACTGCTTAATATACGAACCAGAGAGAAGGCCAGGCATCGAAGACATAGTCAACTATCTTGAGAAAGTAGAGAAAGAGCCCAAGAAGACTTCCGATAATCCTTTTATCACTAATTTAAAAGATTTCCTTAATTGAAAAATCATTTATCTATAAAGTTTTAGCAATCGAATTCTCTGAATTTACATGGGAATACTTTAGGATAAAATTTATTTCTTACAATATTTAGTGGCATTTTTTTATTCAGAGTGTTTCAATTAGAAAGATAAGAAATCTTAAAATTATAATTAAGTCTTCACTTTATTCTATGACTTCTCAAATCAATAAATTGTAACAGCTATGGAATGTATAAATCGTTCCTCATTTTTATCCCTTAACTTATTTAGGAGAAAATAATAAATAATAATTGACCTAATCTGATAATTAAAAATAGGAGGTTATTTGTTTCATATGACTTTGGAATTAGCTCTAGAATTACTAAGAAGACTCTCGTTGATGTTTGCATTAGAGTAGTAGAGAGTCTCATTGAATTATATTTAATTATTCGATGTAGTTAATTGCTGGTTGTTCTTTTGCTTTCCACTAATTTAGCTTTGATAAATGTCAAGTTTCTCTTCCCCGAATTCATTCTTATGATCTTATAAACTTAATTTTTTGTCACTGTTAAGATTGAAAGAGTGGACATTCTTAGTATGTCTACTGTTTTGCTTCGACTACTTCTTATTACTTTTATTTGATGGACTACTCAATTAAGGGATTTGATCCTTTAAATTAACAGAAAATGTGAATTTGTGTTTTTGAATCATAGATTTACTTTTTCAAATAAAAAAATATCACAAATTAAAATAAAAGTTTATTGTAGCCAATTTTATTATGAATCATTCTCTTAAGGAAAAAATATTCCATAAGAGTGAATTTATATTTCAAAAAAGCTAGGACTTTAAGTCAGTCTAAACTTATTTTTTTCCTTATAAAAGATTTGATGAGTGGACTTCTTGAACATGCTACCTATCTTTGAATTAGCAAACAACTGCCTTATTTTGGATTGGTGCTTAACTCCACTGCTGGAATGAAAAACCATGGACTCTGATGACGTTTTGTTACTGCCATCCACTGCACTCTCTTACGACATAGTATACTCTATAGGAATTTTAAAATTAAACAATAATATTTGTATTTCAAAGTTTATGGTGTGAATAGCCAGTCTACTTTGCTTAACTCTTCCCTCGCTGATACTAATTGTGAT
The DNA here is from genome assembly GCA_027382625.1 of Tetmemena sp. SeJ-2015. Lineage (NCBI taxonomy): Eukaryota > Ciliophora > Spirotrichea > Sporadotrichida > Oxytrichidae > Tetmemena > Tetmemena sp. SeJ-2015. Next base: position 7,590 of record JAJKFJ010007464.1, read on the forward strand.
CACTCTGCGCTTTAACCTCTTCTCCTGAGTTAGAGAGATAGAATTGTGCGCCCTCACTTCCATCCTCAAACCCATAACTCTATTCTTCCCTATTCGATTTGGGGCTGCTCAGAGGCATATCCATTTGACTAGACTCCTGACTTTGCAAAAAGAAAATTATAACAATTATACTCTGAATTATTAATGCGAGCCAAACCTTTTACCTCCTTATTTGAAATAGGAGTCGGAGCTTCTCTAGCTGTAGTCCTCATCTTCCTCTATAGTTTGATGCTCAATCGTTTAGAGGGAGGCATCTGAATCTCGCTTCACAAGGCTTTCATCCCTTGCTTCTTAGAACTAGCTGCCTGTATTTTACCTGTTCTGAAGCATTCTATGCTTATCTGTCACTGTGTAAAATCTATTCAGATCTCTTTTATAACGCATTCAAAATTATCATAAATATAGAAAAATAATTTAGGTCATGCTAATTACATTAAAAACAAAGAATAAACTTTAAGAGTATATTGATAATAAAACGGAAAGTTTCTTATGAAGAAATTAAAAGTGATTTTATACTCTTTACAAAATCAGGCTAAAAAAATTATGAAAAGAAGAGGATAATACAAATCATTGAACAAATGAAGTCATAGAATTTAATTTTATTTTTATAGTGAAAGTATTATAGAGGAGTTGTTAGTGAAATCCAGATTACTATACTACTGACTTGCTTGCTTTTTCATTGGGGAAATGAAGCCAGAGCTAAGTTTCTTGATTGTGAACTTATGAGAGTACTCTTGGCTTTGGTTTAATGAAAATAAGAGAAGAAATTATTTCTTGCAGCTGCATTAGATAGATCAATTTATTTAAATATATAAATTTGTGTAGAATCTTGAGCGTTATTGTTGGTTTGATTAATTGACCTATCCCCCTATCCCAGATTGAGTTTGGATTAATATTCAGTCTATGATAAAACCATCTTTGCAATTGACTTCTCATCGTACTGCTCTGATTCTTGCCTACTTTAAATTGAGTTTTGAGTATTTTTGTGATCCAATTTATCCTAGTAACTGCGGAGGGACCCATGCGGCAAGTTTGGAGTTGTAATGCCACCTGCAGCCATAAAGCTTTCTTCATAAATGCAGTCAATAGCTTGAGTGTCCATCTTGTTCACTGAGAAAAGCACGTAGCAGAGGAACAAAGCCATGAGTACTTCACTAGAATAAAAAGGCAGTACTGTTGTCATTCAATTAAAGTAAATATAGATTATAAATGAGCATGAAAAATACTTTGTAAGCATATAGATAAATAAGTTTAATTTAAAACTTGTTGATAGTGACATTAGAGTAGAGTAGATTGAGAGTCTTGACATCGAAGTAGAGGAAGAGTCTTCCAATAATTACGATCATGATGATGGTGTAAAGTATGCTGAATTTGTATTTGTAGCGCTAGTAAAGCTGCTTTGCATTAGTCTTCAGTCTTATGATAATCCAAATGAACAATGGCAAGAAGGCAAAACTTATTATACTGTATAAGCTAATCATAATCCAGTCAATTATCCTACGAAATGATTCAATTTATTATTACTTCAAAGGTTGAAATTAGTTATATTATAATAGGTTACTCTTATTGTATAATCTGGGAAAGTAAAGAATTAATTTAATCCTTAAATTTTGACTTAGTCAACTTACAATTTGACAGTAACTTGGGTATCATCTTAATGCAAAGGATCGTACTACATTTCCTCTAGGATAGCTGCAAATTAAGTTATTAATCCAGCAAAGAAGATAATAATCGTAATCAGTAGTGCTAGTTTATATCTGTCTCTATAGTCCTAGACACTCTATGAATCTAGTCCTGATTAAATTTAATTTTTAATTTCGAGGCAAAAAGTAAACACTTTTTATTTCTTCTTAGCAAATAAAAAACTTTCCTTGACTTATTTAAGCAAATGATTTTTAATAGAATAAATATATTGTCTAATTTAACTACTATTATAAAAATATTTGATTTTAGTAATGCTCCAAATTAATACCTTAAATAATTAAGATTATATAGAGAGAGTGAGAGAATAAACTTACCATTGATAAAATTAAACAACAACTCCGCAAATCACAAAGTTAAAGGGTATCTCGAAATAGAAGAAAAATTCCAGATCAGACACTTCATATTAATCGAACGGATCATCAAGAGTTTCTTTCAGAGCAATTATTAATCAATGATTTGTAATTTATAATTTTCTTATAATTAATCCTAAAAACTCATATAAGCAATTTATGAAATAAGATGGGATGATTCTAAATAATTTTTCTAGGTACGTAAGCAAATTTAGATGCTTTTTTCAATATTTTTCAGCAATATCAAAACTCCAATTCTAACTAAAAATAAAAACCATTAGAAACTTGGAAGAAACCTCAGACGGCATAAATTAAGATGTGAAATTCTTACCAAAGAGTGTCATAATCATGAATAGGATTGTGAATATATTCTGGATAGTACGATTGATCTTGTGGCGCATATTTATTTTAAAGCAACGTATTAATTGAAGAGATAACCAAGATGATAAATACGATTGAAAATGCTACTAGGAAGGTCATTTCAATAGTCTTTCTCTCATTGAAATCCGCTTCACTTTGAGACTCTGACAGTACAAAGTTTGATATTTCAGAAAATTGTCCATTGTCAATGGCCGCCTAGTTCACATCTATCACAGGACTTTTTAGGATGTCTCAAGATGAATTTCCAAAGACTTATTGAAGTGCAGAATTAAAACTTTTGGAGAGCGATTCCTTTGCTACTTTAATATTTGTTAAGTAATTTGTAGCAAGCTGGGTTGCTGTGCTCTTAAATATATCCATTTCACTTGTTTATTATAATATTTTAAATCTTATAATCAGTCCAAGAAAAATACACCAAGATAAACTATAACTCAATCATTTCTTAGCGCGGAGTAGATAATATATACCTGGAAGAGGGTGCACTAGTTGAAGATCTCAATCAAGGCAAAGTCCTGAGTTTTGTTGACATGTGAGAGCTGCGATACTTTCCGAATGTGAACTTTGCATCTATCGTCAAGTTCCCACACTCGCAGGTGCTAGTTTATAAAAGTGAAAAATATGGATTATCCCATAGGAGATAAATCTATCGCCTGTGCAGAACCAGTCCTTTTAAAGTTTAAAGTGAAAAAGACTTACAATAGTAAGAATCTCAGACTACTGGCCTTCAATGTCAAGAAAAACAATCACTTAGAGCAACTTATTCACATCCCAAAGTCTGATAGAGAAATCATCTGAGCAAGAAAGAAGCAGGTTTTAGTTTCTTGGGCAAATCTTAAGCTAGTTAATGCATTTGAAATGACCATGCATAGTCTGATTTAAAAAATTTACTTTTTTGATAAGGAGTGTTCTTGCTCAACTCGGCACAGTAAATTATGCCAAGTTCACCTGCAAAGTAAAATTTTCCAGCTGTCTCAAGCAACTCGCAAGCTTTGATGTTTTCGCCAACATCTTGAACCACAAAAGCTGAAACTAAAATGAACTGTGGCTTGAACTAATCTTTCGAAGATTGCACTCTCAAACTTTCAGCTGAGTAAACACAAACCTAAAATGGTTTATTGTGCTGTCGATTACTTAGTTATGAAAGGCAACTAAGATGCCTAGAGAAGGTGGGAGACCCTCCCTCTAAATCAAGTGGAAAGCTCTTATAAAATTAATTCTGTCAGGCTCAACTTGAAGAATCCTCAACTTGTTGGATTTCGCAAACTCAACTCTCAAAGTCATTGAAGCTTCTCTTCAAAATGCATTAAGATCTTTATCTCTTACTTTTCCAGAATTTTAGTAGGGACTTCCAGGTCAAACGTATTTACATCTATGGCTTCTTTAGTTTGCTTTTGCTCTTCTAATAAAAAGAATTAAATGATATGGTGCAATATTCTTCTTCTTCTGCTTTAAATTTTTCCTCCATCGAAAACTTACCTTGAATCTGTACTTTATCAGGATTGATTTATTTCTTAGTAGCTTTTGAACTTTCGGAGCTAGCAGGAAATCTTTAGTTCTGCTGATCACCTTAAGGTAATCTTGAAGCAAGTTGAGGTTGATTAGAAGAGCTCTGAACCTTTTTATCGCCAGAAAGGGTCTTTGAAATAAATTATAAAACAAGTAAGAAGCATTCTTCCGGAGAGGAGCTGGGTTTTAAATCATCACAAAAACTCTTGTTTAAACTATTATTATTGATAAAGGATTATAATTTTAATTAATTCAACTATTCCCGTCTAAACTAAAAATTATTTGGGATATTTTTCCAATAGAATATATTGTAAAGAGAATTTCATAAATTTTTAATTTCATTAAATTATTGTAAAAATATAATTTTTTATCTTTAAATGCTAGATAAAATTCATATCCTGAATTACTTTTTAAATGAGTTTCTTATTGAAAATGGTTGAATATCTTGGCTAAAATTAGCAAAAATTAGCATAAACATTTTAAATTAAAAATAAATAAAGATTATTCCTCTAAGTTGATATTACTCATATATGCTCCTTAATTTAATTGCAAGCAGAAGCATTTACTATTATATACTTTATTTTATCTTATTCTGAAATTTTATTTAAGATAAGGATATTTTAGAATGTAGAAATTCCTGAAATTAGTAATTAAAAATGAGAGAAAAGTATGACGATGTGAGCAAAGACTTGCAACCTAATTACTACACCATAGAAAAATAAGTAAGAGAGCTGAGAGAGCCTAATAAACTTCCTATCAGACCACCAAATTTTAGAAATGAATAGATGGCTGATAAATGGAGCACTCTCAGCTGAATCCAAGTCAATGGAGGTATAATAAACACAAATGCTTCTCCTCTTTCTCAAAAGAATAATGCGCTACAAGAGCTAAATAAAAATTCACACCTGCCAAACTAAATCGAGGCGCTCCTTAATCTTCACGATTTTAAATTTAGCTTAATTTTGGAGGAAAGATAAAAGAAAATTATATTTATTGATGATTTGATGCACAAAGAAAAGGGTTAAAGCTCGAACAAAAAATTCTAGTCTAAAGAAATTATAAATATATGTCCCAAATACTTTAAATATGTATTATAAATTATTGCTATATAAATCTATTGTAAGATAGAATTTTTTAAAGAAAAGAAGCATGATATCCAAGGAAAATAAATTCTGAATGCTTTTAAAACGATTTTATTAAATATAATTTAAGTTGCTGAAAGTTTAATGCTTTTCCAAATTAAAATACGAAATTAGATATTCTTTTTTGAAGAAGACTCGAAGTATCCTTTGCTGAAACAATCTGAGGGGTCCTACTATTCTCTTGATCCAAGTGACGACTTCAAGGAGTTACAAAATGTGTCCTCTGTGGCCAAAGGACACACCTAAAATGCTTAACTAGTAGTAAACAAGCCGAAGAGTTTTATGCTAGGGCACCAAGACCATCTGCAATCTAAGTCATTTTTAATTAACGATCTGAAGTAGGTTTCTCAGTACAAAGATGCCTTCCAAAAGAGTTTATATATTGCCATTTCTATCATTATAAATTAAAACATTATAATTAGATTATATGGAGTTTAATAAGTTTGCTCGATAAATGCCTAGAGAAACAAAAATTTTATTCTCTCTAAGATCTAAATTAATATATCTCGACATTAGTTTAGTTTTCATTTTAAATTAATTGAAAAGATCTTTCTCTATTAATTTTGTTATTATTTCTTTATATTTTAGTTTAGAAAATAAAACTCTGAGAGAAGAAGCAAGGAAAAGACTTTAGAACTCCATAGATTAAGATTAGCATAGAACTCACAGTCTTAGAACTGGAAGATTACCTCAGGCTAATTTAGACTATGGCTATAAAATATAGATTATAAATTTAAGTAAATACTTAATTCTATGAAAAGAACATGGAGAGGGCGAGTTAAAAAGAAGCAAGTGCTTTTGTAAGGGCATAGTTCATTCAAAATAAAATATCCAAACATCTGAAGCAGCAGCAGGACGAAGAGAGAAAACTTTTTATTTAATTCTTAAACAATTCAAGTTGCCCAATTTAGAGGATATAGTTTCTCGCAATTGCAACTCATTTAATCAGAAAAGCCATAATGACTCCCTCATCTCTAGAAACCCACAACACTCGAATACTTTACAGCATGGACAAAATAGTATAACAGATAAACCTTACAGCTTGTAGCTCATGCTCAAATTTAATTTTTTTTATTTGGAGATCAATAGAATGAGGAATATGGAGGTTTTAGATCTAGACAGGCAAAAATACCATCATTACTATCCTAAACTAATAATTTCTAGAGGGAAACTTAAAGCCAAAGCTATCAGAAGTACTTGATATAGTAGAGAGCTAAATCCTCAATATTTAGTACATAGAGCAAACAATACCCCCAACTAACTTCAACCTATATCGTCCAAATAGAATATTCTTTAATTTAAAAATATATATATTCTCTGATTATAATCCTAGTCTAACTAAAGAGTATGAAAACTAAATAGTATAGTAAGAGGATTCAATTTATAGTTCATTATATTTTAAGAGGTCTAAAATTCGTATAGTAATAAATTTCTTTCTTTTGAGGACTTAACGAAAAGAAATTTCTAATCAAGTATCAAGATTTGAGTTTATCAATTATATTTAACATTAAAACATAATTTTGGGTCAAAACTTTTTATAAGATTTAATTATAGAGAATAGATTTAGAAATTATTTCTTTTAAAATTGAGTGGATTTGTTTTAAGTACGACTTATATTTCTTATGAAATGTTTTTGTCTAAGAAATGAATAGCTTTTTGTTTATAGGTGGTGGAGTATTGTGATTACGCAGAGTGCTTTGGGAAAGACTTGATCTTGATGAAGTCACCAATTAATGGAGTTGTTTTCATAAAGCCTATCGAGAGAGTAAACAGATTTCTAATTACTCTAATTCTTATTTCAGGATGAGTTTTTGCCAGTGAAGTCCATCAGTTTTAAGCAGCTGATATTTGACTCTACTTCAAACATCACTCTACTCAACAGACACATCCTAGCAGGAGACTAAATTAAATTATCTATCACATTTTATATTGAGACTGTAACGGGAACATACTTATCAATGACTTGAAGTTCAGAGAAGAGGATCCCTTGTCCAGCACTCAGACTCCAACTATGATTGAATCTTCCTTCTCAATCGCTAACCAACCAGTCAACTTGATCAGTGCCCTGCAATTCTAGAAGTAATTAAATCCTATTCACTTAACTTATTTTAGCTGCAACGTGATTTGTGCGGCCAGCCATTTCTAGCCACTTGTCGAGGTCATCTTTTGTCCAGAGTTCATTTGATTAATAATTTCTTCACTAGTATTTCTTAGCTCATAATGATAAAAAGTATGCGGGATCTAGAAATCATAAGTAATTAAAATTGCTTAAATTACAATTATTACTAAAGAAATAATCTGAATACACTCATCCATATAAATTTTTATATTTAATTTTAATTAAATTCCTACTAAATTAGCTTTGTAGGTGTTGAGATTTTTATTTCTTAATGACTAAATGCATATCAGAGCGAATCTAATTATCAGGAATTGTGCTTGATAAGGTTTCATATCAGACTTAAAATTCAATATTTTTAATTGCTGTAAAAATTTTAATACTTAAGTTTTCTCATTATTTAACAGTTTTATCTAAATTTTATAGATCAAATATAAAGAAGTTCTTAAATTAATTTAGCAATAATCATAAATAAACCAGAAATGAACGAAGCTGAGAGTTCTGATGATTCTACAAATTTTATTATCATTTTTATAGGTTATGATAAATATATTGCAAATATGTTTTTATCAAGAGAATTAATTTAAAGTCTTAAATTTTTAAAACCTGAAATAATATTCCTAATAGTGAAAAAATATCTCTAAATGTTAATTCATAAGAGCGAATAAATTATGATAAATTTCTTAGGGGTCCGCACTATATTGCTTTTTCTTTTCATTTTTTGTTTTATTTTCACTTGAATAAAACTAATGATGATTGAATTAAATTAACTCCAAGTTATATATAAAATTATTATATACTTTTAATTCTAATTCATTTATTTGTGATTCTAATTTGTAGCCAAGCTTAGTATTTTATTTTAGCTTTCAAAATGCAGACCTCTCTTCTCAACATCATCAGAGCAGGTAAATTATCTAATTAAATTAATATAATTAAACCATAATTATATATTTTATGTCTTGATTGCTTCCTTAATATTTTATAATAAATAAATTCTATTTTATAATGTTAATTAAAAGCAAATAAAAGAATTAATAAGAAATTAATTTACAAATAGAAGTTCATTCAAATTTTAGCATATTTTTAATGCATACATAAAAATTCAGTTAAGAATAAGTTAATATGAGTTTGATGACAATGGAAAACCATAAATATTAGAAAATGGGATTTTTAATTTAATGAAAAATAATGTCATGTTTTTGTAGTGCCAATAATCATTCATCTCTCAGCCAATCACAAAAATTATAGTTAAAAATATTTATCTAAATGTGCTTTAAGTAAATCTGAATTTTATCGAGATCGAAAGTTATAAGTAATATAAATTGCAATATGAAAATAATTATGCATTTATGATTTAATTTATATAGAATAAGCATCGGTTTTAAAATAATCAAATGTGCAATTTGGGTCTTCCTCTATTCAAAGATTTGAAGTGGGCTCGCACTTTAATAACTCTTATTATCAAGGTAAAATCAATGCTATTTGTTGTCACATTCTTAAATTAAAGTGGTAGGACGAGCATTCTCTATATTCTAATATTAGGATTAAATGATGAAAATTGTCTGTAGTTTAATCACTTATTATTTAATCAATCTCATTTATCATTGTCTAATTCATTCGTCCAAAACACGAGTGCTAAAACATGAGTGCAAAA
>JAJKFJ010007467.1:0-16475 GCA_027382625.1 Tetmemena sp. SeJ-2015
CAAGTCATTATTTTAGCTATCTCACTGTATTTCTACCGAACGAGTCATAATTTTAGCTAACTCTACTCTAAATTATCTATCTCACTCTAAAACTAAGGATCTCACTTGATTTTCAGCTATCGGGGTCGAGAACTATCTAGAGCATTGGTAGAGACTTTTTGACCTTTGCTGATTGTAATTAATTTTAATTTTGACTATCACCCTGATTCTTACAATAAACAAATCTGCAACACCCCGTGCAAACCCGAAACCCCCAAATTTAAAAGTTTCCACAGAGGAACGCATGCTCCCACTCTCTAACACTAAGTACTCCATCAGATATGTGGTTTATTACTTTTTACCCCTGGCCGCCCTCAACCACAAAAATGGAACTTCTATTTGGCCAGGCACAGCCAGTTTGGCTTTGGTAGACTATGCCACCCTGTTTACTGATAAGTTGAAGAAGACTGAGGTGAGTTTGGACAAGTCCAAGTCCCTCCACTACAACATGAAGAAGTGGGTGCATCGACTCAAGATCTAAAACACTGAGAGCAAGCCCCACGATATCGAACTCATTGTCTAACTCTACCGCATCACAGATGAATAATAACCATAATAATTATTATTCTATAATTAGATGAGTCTCACCAGTTGATCCTGGGAAAGGAGTTCACACAAGAAGAACTCTTGTTCATAGGACTGGAGGAATAGATCCCTCTCTTCAGAGACAGGCTTTCACACCAAGAAGTGCAAGACATACTTGCTGATGATTAATTTAATTTTGATGATCCAACTGAAGAGAAGTAGAGCGCAGAGAAGCCTGACAAGCAAATCACCAAAAAGAAGTTGGAAAAACTGGAGAAGCAACAAAAGTAAGACGAGAGGAAACAGGCCAAGCAGCTGCAGTCAAGGATTGACAGAGTAAATTTGGATGACGATGACTGCTTGGATGACATAATAAGTCTTAAGTCTGAGGATTCTGTCTAGGAGATAAAGCGACAGTATGAACCCACCTATGAGGTCAATGACTTCGACGAGTTTGCTTTCTCCCAAGATGAGAACACATCCGACCAGAACACTAACTCAAATTAAATGGATGGGAAATAAGGTGTAGTCCGAAGGAGGAGGACAAGGAGACCTAATGGTAGTGTTCTCGCCAACGCTAAGATATTCCAAGCAACCAAAGTGGGCAATGATTTACCCTATGACTTCTCTAGCTTCCCCAAGAACCTCAACGATTTGAGTGACAGTAACATCAAGGAAATACAGAGATACTTAGACGCTAAGAAGATCATGGACTTCAGATTCTTGATAATCTCTCTAAATGAGGAGGTATTCGAGAATTTGAAGAAGTTCACAGTTTCAGTTGATAAAGTGCCAGAGCTGTTGGATGATGGACAGTAGATGATGACACTCAGGTGCTTGAGGCATCATCAAGTCATGGCTGATAAAAGCAACACACTAGCGACCTAAAAGAACCCACTTAGCTCCCCAGACTCAGATGACATTTTCGATACTCTTAAGGGTATTTAATCCGGAGGAATCCACCTTTGCCCTCTCACTATGCTTTTCAAGACTTCTGGAGAGGGATATTGGCAATTGGAGAAAGAGCCTACCAACATGTACATCCACGAACCTTTGATGCATGCCCTATAAACTGAAACTCTCCAAAAGCAAAAGCAAATGAAGCTGCTTCAGTAAAAAAAATTCGATGACATCCTCAACGATCCTCTAGCCTATGAATCTTTCGCTGCCAAAAATGACTTCGAAGAAGAGTTCAAAACTGACAGCTTCGCTTTGCAAAATGTAAATACGAAGCTGAAGTCATTCAAACTGAATCAGGACAGCTTGGCCGATCAGCCAACCAGGTCATCCATCTCTCCTCACACAGACTAGTAACAGTTAGATGAGAATCAAGACTCTAATAACTTCCTCTTACTAGACGATAACTTCTTTCTGTCTCCTGTCAAGGACCCTTATGAACGAGAGTAAATTGACGCTATAAAGTAGAAGATAGAAGAATCTAAGCTTCAAGACTCTAATTCTCAAGTCACTAAGCAACTTGTAAAGCCTCAGTAAAAGTAGTTAGTGGTAGGCACAGTTTAAGTAGCTCAAAATGTGCTAGTAAATGTTCTCGATTCCTCCACGTTTATAAATCAAATGGTTTAAGACTAGACAATAACTACCTAACAGCCTTAGACTAGCCTCTATGATAGAATTACCTTCTATATTTATTTTTTTATTAAGATAGACTTAACAACAAAAAGAACATAGCTTTGAAATAAAAGTAGCAGTTAGAGTAAAGCAAAGTCAGTTCCTTGTCTATCTATCAGCAACCTTAGAAGCAGCAAAGCAATTTTAGATAGGATTAGACATTCCAAAACTAAAGTTAAAATTAATTTTACTAAAGTTCTCAGTCAGTGCCCAGACAGAATTTAAGTTTTGAGCCGCTCACTGACTAATAGCAAAAGCAGTAAATGCCTTTGGAGATTCCTTGCTTCCTTTACTAAGAAGAGAGGTATTTTAAGAATCATAACTACAAGACATCCTCTGAGGATACTCTGAAGCTATTGAAGTATGTGCAGTCTACCTTTACTAACGATTGTTGGTCTCTTGAATTAGAGTAAGAGCAAGGTTCATAGCAAGGCTTGGTTAAGAGTCTTGTATTCGTATCTCAAGCCATGAAGAAGAAGTATCTATAATTTATTCTACCAATGAGATTATTAAGTTTTAATTATAACATTCAAGGATTCTGTAGTTATCTGCCCTTGTTTTTAGTAGGAGCCTGATGAGAACACTTTCAACTTAGACATGTTGGTGATATATGGAGTTAACTCACATGGCAAGAACATAGTCTTTGGCTTTATTCTGTGTAAGATAACTAATTATACTAAAAATGTTTAGTGAAAAGAGAGAGTCCAAAGATGTTTATCAAATCTATCAGAGACTTCATGAAGAAAGTTATCAAGCCACCAAAGAGTATCACTATAGATAGGAAACAGTTCAATTCTTAAGAGATAGAGAGTAAGCCCTCACTTAGTTTTCATTTTTTATTAGACTTGCATCAGGTTGCAAAAGAACTTGGAGACACCAAGCTGTACTATTGTAGTTATTGCATCCTGAGGGATTTCTAGACAAAGTTTGAGTTCATTAACCAAGATGATCCCATGCTCTATAATTTGATAGTCAGTCTCCCATTCATTTCAAACTGTGAAGAATTCGATCACAGGATGAGAGACCTCACTCAAATCAAGTATAAGCAAGTTGAAAATCTCGCTCACTATTTGCAAAAGCTAAACAAGGATAAGTTCAACTGGTCACTTGCTTTTAGATCTTAAAGTGCTCTCAAACCTTTAAAAGCTAGTTCTAAATTCTCTGGAGACTTTGCAATTAACTAACGAAACTTGACTGTAGACTGCTTGATCAGTAACGCTGGAGATAGATCTATCGGTTTTTAACCAACCTTGTTATTCAAGAGCTTTGAAGAGCTAGAGGAACTTGAAAATAGTTACCTGGCTGAATCTAAAATACTGAATACGAACTAGTCAGCTAAACTAGAGCAAACTCAATTTTACTAGGAATTTATCAGCAAGAAGTATTCTAACTATTTTCAACAAAGATTGAAATACTAAATTTAAAGATCACTCACTCATCAGATTAAAAAGGAGCAGAGTTAAGTCTCTGATATCTTCTCCTAACTGTTTGACTCAAATTTCAGCAATGAAACTAAGCAGTGGATAATAGGCAATCAAGATACTATTGGATTTAAGGTCATGTTGAAGCTAGGAAGAAGTTCTTCTAAGCTGACTTATGTTTTGGAATGCGAGTGTGGATTCAGCGGAATATCAGGTATTCCTTGTTCACATGAGTTATTCGTGTAATAAAATCTTTTCGAAAAGAGCGAAGACTCTTTGTCAGGGCTGTTTTTGCTAAGCTGTAAAAAGAGATGGGAAGATGGATATTAGAATTCAAAGCTTAAAAAGGTTGAAGAAGTTTTGAAGAAGTAGCAGTCTAAAGTGAAAGACCAAAATGGGACCATGAGTAAGACCAAAGGCTCAGGTTTGTTTATGAGCTTCGAAAAGGTTAATGGATTGGCAAAATAAAAGTCTGGGAAGGTTAGCGTCCTCAAAAAGCCCACTGCTATTAAATCTAAAAAGGCTTTGAATTGTGACACCCCTAGTGATTGTCTATCCTAATCCACTCAGCCATTTGTAAGGAATAATGCTCTAGGAAACACTGACCATAACTATTAGACCAGGCATTCTGAAAGAATCGGCGATCTTAAACTTGGAAGCGTTAAGAAAAACTAAGAGCTGAATAATCCTAATATCGAATATGAGCATTCTCAAATGGATAGAGTAATCCAAGTTTCAGAGTTCAAAACTGAACCAGTCCACCAATAAGAATAGAACAATAAAGGCGAAGAGGAATAAAAAGAGAGGTGAAGTTCTGAAACCACAAACATTAAAATTACAATAGCAAGAGCTCCCAAGAAAAGGGTGAGAGTCAGATCTAAGCCAGATCATAATGCCCATAAATTGACCACAGCTCAGTAAAACTAAACTGATAACAGTGTCACAAGTGGCTTACAAAATAATCTGATATCAATAAATCTGAATGATGATTCTGGGCAACTGCTTTTGAAAAATGACGATAATGAGGATGCCATGATCGATGATATGAAGCATGATTTCAGAATTCAAATCCCTATGAAATCTCTTCCAAGTGAGCATAAGAAGAGGCAATCAAGCAAGAGCAAAAAGAAAAAGAAGAAGAAGAGAGGCGATAGTGAGAATGACTATGGCAGTAATGATGGCTTTAGTGATATTGACTTTGGACTGGAGGAGAAGATATCCTACACTAAGCCCACTAAGTAGAAGGCACCAGTACCTGCTGAAGATTAGCAGATGCAAGAGTGCGAAATGCATTCTCAAAATGAAAATATCAGCATAATCTTCTAACAGCACACAGATATGATAACTGATCCCTCTGTCTCTTAGAATGTGCTAACATAGCAAAGAAGTATCAAACTCTCTTCTCAAGCCGCACACTCTTAGAAAAATAAGAGGTAGAAAATCCAAGGCAAGGCCAGAAAGAACAAGTATCGATATAAAATTCTAAAGCAGTAAGCTAAGAACGCTCTTAGCAGTTAGTTTGCAGAAGAATAACATGCTGATCAGAATAAGGAAGATAATGAATTGCTTGTGAAGATAGAGAGTGATGGTGAAGAGAGATATGAAACGGAGAGCATACTCAATTTCGATTTGAGCAATCATGAAGGAGCTGAAACGGATATTAAAGTTGAAAAATCATCTCCTAAAGAAACTATTCTTAAATAAAATTAAATTTAAATGGAATGATGTTAAAAATCTATGCTCATTTTTATAAATGAGATATAAAACTCAAGTTACTCTTGTGATTTATAAATTATAAGTTTCTTGTAATATTGAGCATAAAGAGGAAGAATAGTTAGAGAAGGTCTCTCCAAATAAAAACTAAGAAGCTAACTCTTCATCAGTAGCTGAGAAGAAGCCTTTAAAAAAGAGGACAAGAAAGCAAAAGGAGGAAACCTCTGGTGAGAAGCCAAAAAGAATAAGGAAGAAGAAATAGAAAATTCAATCAAATGAAATAGCAACTATAGCTCTTGAATAAGAAAACACTATCCAAGCAGAAGTAGAATTAAAATGTGAGCTTGAAGAAAAATTAGAAGTTTAAGGTATCATACTTGAAAAGGAAGTGGAAACAAGCTATAATGTATAAAAAGTACAACCTAATAAAAAGGAGAAGGCAAAGAAACCAAGAGCAAGGCCTTCCAAAAGAAGGAAAACTGATTCAATCCAATAAGAAGATTTCTTGTCGGGCTTGTGTTAAGAGACTGACATGCTAGAGGCCATGCAAGTATGAGGTTAATAAAATGGTAGAAATAAAGTTGTACATAGCTAGTTATTTATAATTAAGTTCATAACAATTTCTTAATAAATCGTATTTGAGTCTCTAAGTGGGGTTTGTTTGGCCTCCCTGTTTTTGTTAAATGTGTCGCAAAATTATATTGCCAAAATTTATTTTAAAACAGAGAAAGGTAAAACTTAAATTAGGTAAATCTATATTTCGGGTTAAATATGGCAAATTAAATGAAGCAAGCTTATATTTGACAAATTTTTTAATAATTTATAAAAGCATTCTCTTAATATTTTGATATGAAATTTACCTATTTAGAATTTGTTATGAATTTAATTTAAGATAGTAATTTAAAGTATAAAATGAATTTAAAAATTATATCTATTTTTTAGAAGAGTCTGTGCAATATTTTGCTTGATGAGTAAAAATAGAATAGAATAAGGAGAATTGATAAATTAAAATCAAAATTATATAGTTTCAAAGCTATGAAAACCACAGACAAATAGTATGGCTATTCTTTCCTGTGTAATTATTGATGTAGATTTGAAGAGGACAACAAACCAGTCCTAATAGATAACATAAACATCCATGTCAAGAACAAAACTGCCTCCAGAGATCCTAATTCTGTATATTTATTTACTCTTAACCATTATGATATTTTAGTTGCCAAGTCAAAGAGAGATCAAAGTCAAGATGCAGTTAAGCAAAGATGAAAGCATAAATATATTTTATGACTCTGAATTCACAGTTACAAATATACACACAAATTAATTTAAATTAAAATATACACCTTAATTTTTATCAGAGGAAATTAAATTAAATTCTTATGTATTCTATGTAAATATGTTAATTATTAATTATTTATCTTATTAATTAATTCTCTATTGAATAACGAGATGAGTTAGAGGGAATAAAACCTTGATGAGAAATAAAACTTCAGCAGCGGAGAGGAGCTCTTATTTAATTAAACTCAGTCTTTGGAACAGAATAATCAGGAAAGATTGGAGCAGCTTCACAATATTGATTTTGAGAGGAAGGAGGATATGTTCAGAACTATTCACAGTAATGTTCAAGATTCCTATAGTATTAGGGAAGAAGGAGAACAAACCACATTCCCCTAATTATATCCTAATCATTCTGGTAATTGGTTTAGTGTGAGATGGAAACATCCAAAAATTTAATTCCTTTCGAGACATTCGACGCAGTCATTAATCCAAACAGAAGTCAAACCGCAAATCAGATAGCCAGACACAATCAGACTCACCAAACCATGGACTACTCTTTCAACTAAGAGAGAGCAAGAGACAAATTCACTAAAGTCAGAGTCACTCATCACCTCTACATGCAGTTGCAATAGAAACAGTACTCCTCTATATCAAGCAATGTAAGACCTAAGTCTCAACATGCTTTTGTCAAAATATCAAGACAGAGTTCCATCAAACAACCCCATGCTTTCTAATAGAGCAAGTACCAGTCACTATTCAATTTTTAGTCTAAAGGTATAAATTTTGAATTAAGAGTGAAATAAATGTAAAATCAATTCTTTCAAACGCACTTATTTTGTCTTTGAACCCCAAAAATTGAATATTCATTTGGTTCGCACAACTAGTAGATCGATTTTGAGTGATTTAAGTTACTGTTGCACATATTAATAAAATTCATTTAAATTTTGGAGCTTTAGAATTACTTTGGATAGCTCATATTTGACTCATTTCAGATCTAAGATGCTAATAAGTTCCTTGAAATAAACTTTGCAAATCAGGATTAACATTTTCACCATATAAACCTCAACTGCCTTTTTAAGCCTTTAATGAAGATCCAATTGATATATCTCATTGAGATATAAAAAGCAAAGGTTATTAGGAGCATTTTAGTTCTATTTTAAAGGTAAATCTAGACTTTATGACATATAGCAAGGCTGCTTTTAATTATCTTAATAGCAATTAAGACTGAATTAAGAATTTTAGCCAGTTTTAAGCTGCTGATATCAAGACATCTTGCACTAAATCTTTTTTGATTTTAAAGTGACTTTGTACTAATTTACACTAAACTTATTCATTTTAGATGAATATTCTTTTGCAAATATCTCAAGGCCTGGAGAGGAGAAATAGATTAGTTATAGCTAAATCTCTCATTATTATAGGCCAAAGTTTATGGTTTTCAAGATAGGTTTGAATTAAGTTATAATTAAGACTTATTAAGTTAAGTATTTAAATTAATTTAAGACTCTTAATTAATAATAGAGCGGCAAATTTAAATAATTTTAATTTTTGGAGGCAAAACTTAATGAGCTTTGAACCACCTCACAATTAAGAGCACATTGCTTAAGACTTCATTGAGAAAATATCGGACTCTGAATTCAAAATGAATTAAGAGGGTCTGCTAGCTGAGAATAACAACGAAGAAAGACTCTCTTCGATTTATTCACAAGCTTAAGTTAACATTGATCAAAAAAGAGGGAGAAAAAGCCTTTATCAAGGAGCATCATTTCCTCATCTTATTGATAAAGCAAAACTTATACTACCTTCAATGGATTATGACATAAATAAAGTCTTACAGATTGAGGAATTTTAAGCGTTGAAGAATTCTCAAGATATCCCTCGGTTCCTCAGTAAGTTTATACTAAATCAGGCCACTAAGAGGAAGTTGAAATCCACTAAAGAGATATCAATTCGCTATTCCCCAGAGTTAAAAGAGGGTTATATTTCAAATGTGCCTCAAAAGGTTAACTTGGTTTCTTTGGAATCTTAGAATAAGATATCTGAAAATAATACTGAGCAAAAGAATTAGCAAGTTAATTTGGGAGCTAAAATATAATCGGAAATAACATCAAACTATCTCAGAGAATTCATGACTATAGCTCCAGCTTAGAAATTTGATTTCATCTCTAAGATTTTCCATAGAAATAGCTAGAGTTTAATTGATTTTCTAGTTAACCTTAAGATAACTTGCTCAGAGCCTCATTCTTCAAACATGTTTAGATTAATTTACGATTTGAATCTACAAGCTAAAGCCAACCTTTAAATAAAATCAAAAGTATTCGTAGTTTCACTTCTCTACTATAACTACGAAATCATAGAAATAGAGCCTCAATTGCTTCAAAATTCTATGATCCTCCTCGCCACTAGGCCAAATTCAGAGCAAGCTCTAGGCTTAGCAAATTATATTTTTCTGAATGAGCCAGACTGTCTCTCACAATTTCAAGATGAGTTAATAAAGTTCGACAGAGGTAATATTGGAATTGTTCAATTGATGATGGGTACTTTTCATCATTTTAAAATAGATTCTCAAGTAATCAGACTTCTGCCAAATACTTTGATGATTTTGAATAGACCCTTTATTCAACTTATAAAAGAAGAGCAAGGCTTGCGACTTATCAGAGACATACCCATATCTTTAGTAGGAGACTTTATCCATATTTGCTCTCTTTCTCAGGCAAACATGTATAGTCAACTTGACAGCTTCATTTCTCGCATGAATAACATTTTTATAACAAAATGGGATTTTATAGAGTAGGAAGACTTTTCCAATCTCCTTCATTAAATTTCTCAAGAATTGAAAAGTAGAAACCCAGTATGGATTGGGAAACTTAATAACATCTTAACTTTAACTGAAGATTTTATGCATCTTAGTCATGAAAAAGGTTTTAAAAGCTTCAAAGAAATCATGAATGATTGCTTGAGAGCAGATTTTACCAAAATTTAAAAGTTAAGAGATTTACCTAAAAAGGTGGATGATTTAAATGAAAGTGACATAAGAAAGATGATAGAAGAATTTATTGCCCTCAATTAGGGCAGCACTACTCTTGGAATCATTGATTTTACAAAGTCTCCAGCAGCCTTTGCTCCTCTTAATGAAATAGAGAATTTCTAAACTTCTTTAGGCTTTGAATTATTGACTTTGCAAAAGTTTTGTCTCAATTATATAAAATCTTCAGATAAGAAGAACCTATTTTTAAACTTTGGAATAGGCAATGGAAAGACTTTGCTTTGCACATCTTTGGCAGTGATATTTGCACTGGAGAGTAAATAACCTTCAATGATTATAGGAAAGAATGATCACCTTGTTTTAAGAGATGAAAAAAACTTTGGTCCTCATATAAGGAAGCTCGGCCTAGAAGTCAATGTAAACCAATTTTAAAATCAACCTGGAGTCTACTACATGACCTAGAAGTATTTTGAGTCTTGCATGGAAGACCCAGCATTCATCGAGGTCTGGTCTGAGTCAAAATGTATTCTTGATGAGTATGATTGGTTAATTTTCGAGGGAAATGTGTCTATGATGGGACAGACAATAGATTTCTTAAAGCTTTGCAAAGGCTGTGTCGGATTCACAGGTTCAATTTTAAATGAAAAAGAAAGAGCCTGCCTAAATCTTGCCTTCGGTGAGGAAGAGATACAGTTTCCTAATATCAATTGCATCTTGGGTGATAAAAGATAAAACATGGGATAGCAAGTTGTAAACACTACCTAAAACGATTTCTTTAAAGCAATATAGGATATCTGTTTAAACTAAGTCTACTTAAGCCCAGTTGTCATTGTAGCGTCATCTTCATACTCGCTTTTAGAGTAAAATTTCAAAAAATACAGCAACCTTCCTTTCTTCTCTTTGAAATCTATGAAAGGAGTTAAGGTTGAAGCCTAGATTGAAAAGTAATTCACTTAGAGGAATTAATTGAATCAATATGGAGTGTTCTTACTAAGTGAACAGCAAGGTAGAGGTACTGACTTCAAGTCTGACTAAGATATAGAAAAGAACGGAGGATTGTATATAATAGTGGCTGATCTTTTCTCTTAACGATCTTTCTGCCAGATAATAGGCAGAGTAGGCAGACTATAAAAGCGAGGCCAGTATCGTTAAATCATATTTAAGCAAGGAAGCAAGCTATCTTTTACACAAGAGAGGGACCTTTTATGGCATCTAATGGAAAATCAATGCCATTAAAAGCTTTCGTAACTTTAATCAATGCTAGCCTCTCCTTGATAGAATGATTTAAAAGAACCACCTCTCCCTTCTCAAGCTATTAAAGAAACAGCCATCTTAGAAACAGCTTCTAAAATATTTATGGATATTGAGGAGAATAAGGAAGAGAAAATCGAATCAGCATAGATTTTAGACTAAGAAGTCTCGAATGTTCATTCTCTGTCTCAATAGCGCTAAGCAGAGGAATCAGAAAATAAAATTCTCGGAAAAGTTTAGTCTTCCCTCGAACTTAATAAAAGTTGTGATGTGTAACAATCCGTATCCAAGGAAAGCTCTCCTTGTTAAAAATCCGAATGCGATAAAAACCCTGAGCTCGAAGAAATGGAAGATAGCAACAAAATTCAAGAGAGTAGAATCAATGACAGCGAGAAAGATAAAATATTGAAAAGTCAAGAAAATGAAGAAACAAAAGAGAGAAAAAGAACTTTAAAAGCATAGTAAAAGATAGAAATTAGAGATTCAAAGTAAGTGAAAACTCAAAAGACTTTGAATGCTTCAACTAATCTTTCATTAAACAGTAAGGCCTCTGAAGATTGTGACTTTAAAAACTAACTAATTCTCTCAGAAAGCAGTAATAGCAAAAGAGGTTAAAACAGAGGTGGCTACAAATTCCTTGGAAAGAAAGTTACTCCAAGAAAAACAAGATCAAAGGCTGGGAGATTCTCTGATTGAAATTATCGAACTGATAGATTTAGGATTGATAATTTAAATACTTAAAAACTTAACTAAAGTTTAGATAAGAGCAAAGCAAAGTCTGCTCTCTTCTTAATTCTCATTGCATCTTGTCGCTTTCTTGTTGCGGTCTTCCTTCGTAGTCAATAACGCCTTAAGAGTGAAGCTGGTGTACTAAATCTCTGTAGGAATTTAGATCATCAATTTAATCTCTTAATCCTTCAAACTCAACTCTCATTCTTTTGTTATCCTCCAGATACTTTTGTTTGCTTCTTTTCAATTGCTTCTCTTCTACTTTCACTTCTTCTAAATCCACATTTCTCCTTCTTCTTTGAGTGGATTTTTTAAGTAAATGAGCAGATCTTCCTTTCTGGACTATTTTACAGTTATTAGTAGTGATAATATTTACCGCTGTAATTCATTGAGTCTTGAAGGGCTTAAACAAACTCAGGCTTCATATGTACTATTAGATTTTGTGATTGATCAAGCCTCTCTCTTCTCTTTTTCTTAGCTTCGGTTATCATATAGCTCACTCCCTCTCTATCTAGAGAGAGCAGAACATCACAAATCCATTTTTTGTCTAAGTGCAGCCAGTCACATTAATCAGGCAAGTACTTCATTAGAGAGGGCTTTTACTTAGCGAAATCCATAAAGTCATCCGCAGTTAACCCCTCTATCTGTGGAACAGCAGAGACAATTACATCATGCCTTCTTAAATACTAAGTACTTTTAATAGGGAATGGCTTACTTCTTTTTCTCCGTTAAGGATGCTCTTAAAAAAGTATATGTTTGTGCAGGTCATTTTTGGAAGGTAGGCATTGCAGTCTTAAGTTAAAAAGTCATAAAGCTCTTTCTTGGAGCCTATCTTCTCTGCAATTTAGTGAACATTTACTTGTCTGAGGCTGTTCTCCATTTCTATCTGAGTAGTATGCTGTAATAGTTAATAAAATTTACTGATGGCTGATTCGTTGCACCTTCTTTTCCTTTACTTTATTTGTAATTAACTATTAACAACCCCTAGGTTAAATAATATATACCAAATAGGAATACTCTACTAAGAAAAACACCTTAGCTAGACTTAAAATATATTAACTCTAAACTTTTAATTATATTTAATATAAAAATGAAGTAGCAAGATATACGAGCATTCTTTTAAAACAGAGACTATCTCTCTTAAGACGGAGCTGTGGATTCATCTTCTTAATCTAGCTAAAGTCCTCCCAGGTAAAATTAGTTGGAGATCGAACTTAAATATAAGAGCACTACTATAATACAAATAGGCTGTGCAAAAGACAGTGATTTTAAAGTAAAGCGACTCGTAATGTAAACAATAACAAACTTAGAGTCTCTTCTCTCTCAGAGTTCAGCAGATGAGAAATTATAGCATTAAATCTTTGATCCGTATGAAATATACAATGATGCCACGACTCAAGATGAATCTTTGCAAGGTGTTGATAGTATTCAATCTATCAAATTTATAAATGAAGTTGCAATAATTCATTTGATGCACGAGATAGAGTAGAAAGGGCTATCTTATTCTCAAAATGAGATAGCTTTAGAAGTATAAAGTTATTTGAGCTAAGCAAATGAGTAGCTAATCTAAAGTTGCCTTATATCATCCAAAGATGAGATCGATTTTATTGCTAAAAGGAATGTGTCTAACTTTAAATTACGGAAGAACAACGAAAAGGTTAGAAGGCAATTAGAAGTTGCCAAATCTTAACAACTTTATATTAAATAGCTCCTAAGTTTTGGTTGTACTAAGAAATCTATATGTTGAAGAATGAGGATAACATATCACACATTCGAAAAAAAGCTAAGCGCTAGCTTTGGTGTATCCTAATAAAATTTGGATTAGGAAATAAAACTCCTAAAAAAGAGAAGAATAAGAATCTCAGAGCTCCTTAGTAATATTCTCTCAAAGAAATAGGAAAATTTTAGCCTTAAATCTCTAAGAATGAAACTCAAAGATGAGTACAAAATCGAATGCTCAACGACGTTTATCAGGTCTATTTTAAAATAAGATTTAGGATACTCTTATAAAAAGATTTATCACTTGAGTGAGAGAGCTAATCATCAAACCTCGATTTAGCTTCGCGCGTTGGCTGCCTGACACTATGTTAAATGCTTGCAAAATGAGATTTGCATTATAAATATCGACGAAAGCAGCATCTAATATTCTCAGAATAGAAATTTTGGCTGGAGTGCTACTTGCATTTAATCGTTCACCTCAGCTCCAAAAAGACTTGCCAAAGTCAATATAATAGCTGGTCTGGCTTCTGATGGAAGGGTGTTTTATTAAATAAACGAAGGAAAAAATAATAGCGTCTGCTTTATTAATTTTTTGCTTCAACTTTCTTTAAAACTTTAGGCTAATGATAGGAATTGGAGAACGAAGTATGTGTTTATGGTGGACAATGCTGCTTACCACAAAAGCACTTATGTAAAAACTAAATTAGAGAGACATTGTCTCCCTCTATTTTATCTAGGTCCTTATCAATTTGATTTAGCACCAGTAGAAAAATTTTTTGCTTTTATAAAGAAAAGCGATCTGCTTCAGTAAACTAATTTTAACCCTAAAAAGTAAGAATTTTTCTTAAGATTCTGGATTAATCATATTTTGATTAGATCAGATTAAAATCTAGAGGCAATAGCTCGAACTATATCTCTTCTTGACACAAGTTGGGTGAAAAATTCATTCTTTAGCGCACTCAAATTCGCTCTGAGATACGGAGTATGTCTGCCAGTCTGATATCCTTATTCATCAGTTTTATTCATTCAGATTATACTTTATTTTTTCAATAAATAATTCGTTAGAAAGTATTTTGCTCCTACCTTTGGAAGCATTTTAAACTTTAAATTTTCTATTTAGAGTTAATTGGAGCCTCTTATTCCTTCGAATTAATTTTATAGTTTTAATTTTAGCAAAAGTTTTTCAAACTTTGCCTTTTCTACGATTTTTTTACTAAAATATAATATGCTTGCTCTTTAGAAATTTTACTGTAGTATTTAAATTCTCTGAATATTTAGCTTAGTAGAACTTTATTTACAGTAACACACTTATAAGTATTGATAACTTTTTGTAAATATTATTCATTTAATTCTGAATTCTGTATAATTTTTTCTTAGATAAATCTATCTTAAAATTGTAGATATACTAGGATTATATTCTTAGAGAGATTGTTTTAAATAAACAAAAGTGCTATTTACACTTCAAAATCATATAGAATTCGACAATTATTTGGAGAAGGCGGAGTTAAAGTTTTCTGTAATAAGAGTTTCACATTCTAAAATTGGCACCTTTAAGTTTACATTACTGCTGAAATTTGAGCAACTGATTTCTTCGTTTATAGATTTAGGAAGAGTTCTTATAATACTTTCTCTTAGAATTGTCATGAAAATCCGAAGTTTGTTTTAATTAAAATTAGCACAATAGAGCTTGAAATATTCAAGAGAAACTCAAAATAAAGTGTATGAAAATCATACTGCGCTCTAGATTCAAAATTTGGAAAGATGTTCCTTTCATTTTTGTTATTTATAAATATTCTCACATCTCTAAGTTTAGCCTATGTAAATATTCTTCTCCTCTATCTAGTTTACTAAGATACAATCACTCTCAGACTTTGAGGTTCTGTTCTTCAATAATTTCTGTTAATCTACTTAATCTATTTTGAAAAGCCTTGCGAAAGATTCTCTAGAGAGGTAAAAATGTAAGTTTAAAGTTGATGGGCAAAGTAACTTTTTTAATTAGAGTATAGACGCCAAATAAAATTTGATTTAGTTTTTATCTGAAAGCTTCAAATCTTCCTCCTTCACCTAACGAGAACTTAAGTCTTAATATCAGCCTTAAAAAAAGCCGAACAAAGGTGCATTTAATCCGCTCACAAAAGTGAGCAATAGTACAAAAGTACTTGATAAATGTTGAGGAAAAATTAGAAGTTTCAAACCTCATAGTAAAAGCAATCGAAAAGGTGGCCTGCTTCAAATATTAGAGCTGCTAGCTCAAATTGATGATAAGTCTTTCTTCTATATATTTTAGCATTTTAGAATCAAAAACATTAGTGGAAGTTTAAATGCGATCTGCGGATAATTTTATCTTTTAAATTTATAAAATATTTTAAATTGCTTCAGTTTATACAATTAAAATAGTTTGGCAATTTTAGTTTAGTCAATATTTAAAAACTTTAAACTTTTTGATTTCGCACTTTTAATTTTTAAACTTTGATCTTTTCTTAAATTTAAAGTGTTTAAACATTGTAAATATTAATAGATAATAAATATATCGTTTGTAAAGTTTAAAGTATAATTTTATAAACTTTAATTATTGATAAGTTAAGTTGAAGGAAATGTTTAAAGCAACACTCTCATTTTCAGACTCTAAAACTTCAAGTGAAGGTGATCAAGAATTTAGCTTCAATCATGTGCTGACAGAGGTTGAGTGTAAAAATGTATTCAAAGATTCTCCGTAGAGAATGCAGGAGAACTTGAAGATGAGCTCGACATAGAAGGAGTAGTTATAAACTTGCAGTTAAGCATGAGCGACTGAAAATTTTGATAGAGTCTAGAGATAAAGAAATCTAGATTATTGCCCCAAGAGGATAAAGCTCTCCTCCAGCAATCTTTATAGCAATAATAAAGATTCTCAAAAATCTAAGAACTGTGCAGAAGCAGAAATATTGCCAAACCAAAACAAAGAAGAGAATGATAAATGTCAACAAGATTAAAATCAAAGACACATTCTTAATTAACAAAATAGGGCAAAAAAGAAGCGTTAATTTTTGTTGAATCTTACTAGAGAAAAGAAGTGCTTGATTTCTAAGTTTGGATGGACAAACCAATAAGTTAATAAGCTCAGCAAACTTCTAAAGTCATACAAAGATTACAATTAGTTCTTTGAGAACTTTAGAAAGTAGTTTTTTGAAATTTAGCGCTAAAGGATGGCG
>JAJKFJ010007487.1:0-16450 GCA_027382625.1 Tetmemena sp. SeJ-2015
TATGTCTGCTTCTGGTCCATTAAAGGTTGCTCACTTTTATTATTGATGAGTTAGTTTTAACTTGATAAATTTATTAAAATCAGTCAGTCTAAAGAGGAGTTAAATTAAACTAGTTAGAAATAATTGGGCAATTTAATTATTAAAGTGAAACATGGCGAGCAAGTAAGAGGGTGAAGCCACAAGCAACAGTAAACAGAGTTTGCCTCAATCCAACTCAATGACAGACTAGCAAATTATATTGGAAAACTAACATCGAACAATTGAATAAGAAAATCATAGTGTGATATCTACTGGATAGTAACCACACTACTATCAATCACAGCAAACTCATCACAACGAGGCACTTCATATTCATCAATCTAAATTATATAATGAGAGAGTAGTTATTTTCTAATCTTAAGAAACATAGCAGAAGGAAAAATCTCAAGCTGCTTCTTAAAATGTGGATTAGTAACTACAGAATGCTTCTCAAAAGTAATCTGTGGTTTCAAACTCTTTCTCATATTCTGTATTTTATTCAACTAGCAGCTTAACGACCATAATAAATTTGCTCAACAACAGATGCATTAATAACTGCATCAGCAGGAGGAGAGAGAAATGATAAACAGAAGTGGCTATGGAGGAGATAATAACGGAAAATCCAGTGCTGATAGTAACAGCCATTATAATCACAGGAGCGAGAAGCATGCAAGTGATCACCTCGCTTAAGATTTGCCTCCTGATCAGTTGCAAATGTTAAGTACATTTTACGATTCTTAAGTTTGATTTGAACTAGCATGCTGCTAACTACTCATTCATAGATGTTTATAATTTTTCCTTTTTACAAATCGTAACAAGCAGAGATGCAAGCTCAACAGCAGTAAAAGCTCGTGGACTTAGAGTCTCCAGATTTGACATACATGCAAGCCAAGAAAATCCGTTTGGAGATCGAGCGGGACGTTGAACTTCTAAGAAACCGAGTTCGTATGCTGTAATTAGAAGAGGATAGAGCCTTAAAGAAGATAAACGAGACCAGGAAGAAGACGAAGCAGATATTAGACTTGAAAAAGAAGAATGATGAGAAGTTTTAGAAATAGCTGTAAGAGGAGCAGAAAGCCAATGGGCAAGTGAGGTAAAACCAGTCTTCCAACTTTGAGAAGCGCTAGAAGCAACTCATGGATATCAAGCAACGCCAAATTGAAGTGGCAGAGTAAAAGAAGCAAGAAGCGGAGATGAAACAATAAATATACTTTATAGTATCAATAATAATTAGAGATGTTGAAGGTGAATATAAAGCAGGCGTAGTAGCTGAAAGCGATAATGGAGTATGAACACTAGATGATGGCTCAAGAGAAGAAGAGCCAACTCAGGTCTTAGAAAGAGCAGGCGCAAATCAGGATATCCTCCTTCTTGCAAGAAAAGCATTAGAAAGCGAGGGAGGAGACTCGCCACAAGATGGAGTCAGAGAAGAAGGTACTCAAGGATTATGAAATGGAGGCACACTAGCTCATTAAATTACTAGTTACTTGTTCTTTATAGCTAGAGTTATACGAGGCTGAACTTTTGAGGAAGCTTTAGGAGACTTAAATGAGAGAGAAGAACGCCTTCGGGCAGTTGGAAAGTGCCATGATAGAAGCAGCTATTCCTAAGAAGATGAGAGTGGGCGCTAACCAGAGTCAATATAAATTTAAACACTTTGCCATTAAAATATTCCTAGGGAAGTGGACGTACTCAATCCAATCATGTGAGTGTTAGGAGCTCACAGAAAATCAATCTCCCAGCCATTCAAAAGCGCAGCAACCCCAATAAGCAACTATGATTTATAGCAGTGGAATAAAAGTAACTTTAAAGTTAATTTTAAGGAATGTTCTCAACTAATTTCAATCAAAGTATGTAGGAAAATGTTAAGAGAGAGAAGTAATTTAGTTAGATATTCTTTGAAGTTTTATTTCCGATTTTGAAGTAAAGAGTAATAGTTTGAAGAGTATATTTTTTTAAAGTGCTGTCTATTAGATATCTGTAAGAGGGAAATCTTAATTGAAGGAATGAAGAATTGAAGAGTTTGAGCCTTTACGAGAATATATTGAGGATAATTAATTATAGAATTATTTGTAAACATCTCAGAGATGGCAGATTCTCAATACGGAGGAGAGATGGGCTTGTCTTAATAGGCGAGTGAAGTCTACTATAACAAGACTCTTATTGACAGCTATATAGAGCAGAAGTCATACTCTGTAGATCTTAAGCAAGATAAAAAAATTTAGTCTATATAAAAATAGTTATCATGGTTTATATGGTAAGTTAATCTTTGTCAGATTTTGAGGTGAGAAATCCATTGTAATTAGAATTCTGTTTTGTGATTATAAATTAATGGCTTCCTTTAGGATTATAACTGCAACCATAATGATCTTCGCCATGAAGATTGGCTTTGCTATGTTGGAAGTAGGCTCAGTCAGAGAGAAAAATATTCATCAAAGTTATTTTACTTTACATTTTATAAATACGTCAAACATCTTGCTGAAGAACTCAATCGATTTCTTCGTAGGAGTGACTGCATTCTACTTAATCGGCTACGCCTTAAAGTGCGACCAGAGAGGCGGAATAATCGGGAATGGAAAGTTTGCTGGTGTTAACTTCACAAGTAAGGACTATTTGCAGTTCCTTTTCGACTTCTCCTTCTGCGCAACTAGCACCACCATCGTCAGTGGCTCAATCAATCTATGATACTTCAGAGATATAGTTAATTTTAAGGGATAATGAATGGCAGAGTGAGTATATGCAGACGCTTATCTGTTCTTCTCGCTGCTGATGACAGGTGTGATCTACCCAATCTCCGCAGGCTGGGCGTGGAACGAGGGCTGGCTCCACAGAATTGGGTTCCTCGACTACTCCGGCAGTGGCATCGTACACTTGGTAGGTGGAGTGGCTGGTCTGGTTGGCACTATCATGCTTGGCCCCAGACTGGGCATCTTTGAGCAGAGACTCCACCATAACCAGTATGAATTGGATACACATATATGTCTACATTTTCATTTCAGTTTGAGGGAGAAACCTAGAAGATGAGCAAGAAGTCGAGCGACCCAATTCAAAACTTCATCCACGACATCAACCAAATCAAGGAGCTGTAGTAAAGCGAGAAAATTGGTCTTAATAATCCACAGAGGAGACAAAAAAATGAGGGAGAGAGGGGAACGGGTGAGCACTCGCCATAGGAGGGGAAAGTGAGAGACAGTGCGAGAATTAGAAAGATATCTATGCTACAAGGGACATCAGACCTATCTCATAATCGCAAATGTTCTTATTAGAGTACTATCTCAGATAAAGTTTATACAGTCGAGCAATTTAGAATAATGAAATATTGATTTTATTTCCCAATGGCGAGAAGAGTAGAGTTATTCAAGAGAGACTATCCTGAGTTCAAGAGCTTACCTGGAAACATGGTGGCTCACTTCATTAAGCTCTATGACTCAAACTTCGACGAAATGTTCCAGTACTCCTCCATGGCCCTGATTGTTAGTGGTGGGTATCTGCTGTGGGTGTGCTGGCTGTTCTTTAATGGAGTGGCTGGTAAGTCTCTTACCCAGCATGCCTCTAACAATATCATCCAACAGACCATCATGAAAGAAATAATTTACAAATGACTATGTGAAAATTTAGATGAACACTATGATATCTGGGTCAGTGAGTTCCCTGCTCGTGTTTTACTTTCACCCTCTGCTTTTGAGAGCCAACAGAAAAAAACTGCACGATCAGAACCCAGTAAACTTAGTGAATGGCTTACTGGCTGGGCTTATCTCTATAACAGGCTCAGCCAACAATTATAAACATCAGTAAAATATTTGAAGAAGATTTAGAGTATATATTTGTTAAATGTGGCAAACCATGGTGCTTTTGTGATTGGGATAATTGGAGGGTTCGTGTTTATGATAGCCAGTATCATTTGGAACAAGCTTAGAATTGATGATCCTTTGCACGCCTCTCAAATTCATGGCATGTGTGGACTGTGGGGGGTTCTTATAAGTAGGCATATTTATTTTATAGTTCTTGCTATTGGCTTTTTCGACAAGGACAAGGGGCTTGTATACACTTAGGATTGGCACTAACTGGGGATCCAGGCAATAGGCTCAGTGGCCTTGATCCTGTGGTCAGGCTTGATATCGTTCCCCTTCTTCTACGCTCTAAAGAAAATAAACAAGCTGAGAGTTGCACCAATTTACGAAATCATTGGCCTGGATACCCTCATGCACGAGGAGATTGACAAGTTAAAAAATAATTTTATGAGAACACACTTTTTATAAGTTCACCTACATATCTGACTAGTCAAGAGAGATCCTAGACCACCAGAAGCAACAGAAGATACTCAGATAAGAGAGCGTCACTCAAAATCGTTCTAGCAGCATTAAAATGCATATATTACAATTCTTTAGTAGCGTTGCATCTTAAAACTCTCCTTCGAGAAGGACAAGCAGAGGGTTTAAAGTCAGCCACCACTTCCCAGAGTGAATAAACCTAACTTTATAAAGAAGAGTGAGTGAGATTAAGATTATATCAACTATAAAAGCCGAAGTTAATTATCAAAGTTACCTTTCACTAATTAATTAAATGACTATCAAACTTTTAAATTGGATTTTATAAAGTAAAATTTGCAATAAATGCAAACAGAATAACTCTTCGGCTCAGCAGATAATCGACTGCAAAACTTTACAATTTTAATTAATTTTTGACTACTTTAAATGGACGAAGCTCCGTTTAACAGGTCTGAATACTACAGCTAGTCAGAGGTAGATACTCTAATGAATAAACTCTATGACGACATAGACCTCGTGTGGATGCTAGTGTGCTCAATCTTCATTTTCCTAATGCAAATGGGTTTCGCCATGTTAGAAGCAGGCACAGTCAGAACCAAAAACTCCTCAAACATCTTACTGAAGAACATGCTAGACACCTATGTGGGAGCTATCAGCTATTACTTAGTTGGCTATGGAATTGCTAACAACGCACAGGGAGGGGTGATTGGAAAGGCATCCTTCGCATCTATGAACTTCACTCAGAAGGACTACTTAGATTGGATCTATCAGTACTCAGTCTGCTCAAACATAACTACTATCGTTGCTGGGAGTTTGGCAGAGAGGACATTTGTGGACACTTACATGTTCTTTGCCATGCTTATGACTGCAATCATATATCCAGTGGTAGCTTCATGGACCATTGGAGATGGTTGGTTGCACTATTATGGCTTTAAAGATTTCGGCGGAGCAGGCTTTGTTCACCTACTGGGGGGAGTAAGCGGACTCGTCGGTACTATAATCCTTGGGCCCCGACTTGGGATATTCGGTTAATCTGGAAATCAAGCTGGATAGTAGAATTCCCTGCACTCAAATAGACTTTAGAACTAGTACACCTCTACTGATCAGTCTGATTCCAACAGGTTTTTCGGAAGCAATGGTGGTAGAAATAAAGGTAGGGCTTTTAAGAATAGGAAGCCAAGTGACTTCTCTCAGGGATAGAAGTTTGAGTACAACTCTAATGCTGCACAGGAGGACTTTTAACTCAAGGACATAAACATTTCCTTTATATTTGTTCATACATAGACATAATATCCAAAGCGAAGTCAAGAAAGATGTCTATTGATGAGTCAGACATCGGGAAAGGGCTCTCAGAGGCAGGGTATGATGATGACTTGAAGGACATAGAGCAAATGTAAAGTGAAATTGTTATCAAGAATAGGCGCTCGTACAGCATCGTATCCTAGGATCAAAGCTTCTTGAATAGAAAGAACGATATTTTGGAGAATGATGAGCCCACTAAGAGAAAGTTAGAGCAGGAATTCAAGCAACTTCATTTGCCAGTGCTGTCTCCTGAATACAACCCTAGTGAAATGCAATACAACGATGCACCTCACGACTTTAAGGAGGAGTAGTCTGCATCAGTACCTAAATTCCACTATGATCCAGTTGCTATGAATAAAGAACTTAATGGCTGCAAGGATTTTGTGAGAACTGGCAAGGGAAGCTATGGCTCTCTATTTCTAAGCCCCAGGTTAAAAGAGAAGATGGAAAAGATTAGAGAGAAGTTCCCAGAGTTCAAATTGGTGGATGATAGACAGCTTAAGCAAATTCTAGATCTCTATGATAAGAACATCAAGACAGCTTTTAGACCAAATAGCGTTCCTTTGATAGTACAAGGCACTCTCTTCCTTTGGATATGCTGGCTGTTCTTCAACGGAGGATCAAGTATGGGAATAACTTTTAAGAAGACTAGCATCTTGCCTTAGAAAGTGATTATGAATACAATCATCGCCTCTGGAGCATCTTGCGTGAGTGTGCTTTTGTTTAGACCTTTGATAATGGGAAATAGTGACTTGACTAATAGATATCCAGTGCAATCAACTTGCAATTCACTGATAGTTGGATTAGTTTCTATTACTGGAATAGCCGACGCTGTTGAGCCTTGGCACTCACTCATTATCGGCATCCTTGGAAATTTCATCTACTGCCTGGCTTGTAGGCTTTTGATCCATCTTAAGATAGATGACTAAATAAATTAAATTATAATCCTTCTCAGATATTTTTGACCCTCTTGAGGCAGCTTAGATACACGCTTTCTGTGGATTATGGGGTGTGCTATCTGTGGGTCTTTTCCACAATTAGTAAGGCATCTTCTTTACGGGAAACGGCTCCTTACTCCTAGCCTAACTTTACGGATGCGTTGCAATTTCCATATGGTCTGCTGGCATAAGCTTTGCCTACTTCTTCACTCTGAAGAGCCTCAACAAATTAACTACTCCTTATTTTGTTCAGATTTTATTCAAAATTTAGAGTGGGACACATCTACGAGATCACAGGGATGGATGTGTTAATGCATGGTGGCACTGACCTACTCAGTAATGATATGATCAATAAAATAGAACAGAAATAGAGAGAACATGCCAACAGAAATCACAAACATCAACCAAGCTCAAGATGATTTGATTATATTCCACTCATCATTTTCTATGTCAAAGAGTTTAAAATTTCTCTAAAATGTTGGGAGAATTAGTAATTAAAGAAATGAGAAGCTTAAATAGCACAATTTACATCGCATCAGTAAAGGAGATCGATAACATGTTCAAGCTCGTTGATGATCCTATCAACACAGCCTGGATCTAAATTATTTAAAAAATATACTTTATGGCTACTAACGTCTTCGATTATGATTCTGATGATGCAGATAGGATTCGCTCTGTTGGAGTCTGGATCAGTGAGAAATAAGAACGCAGCCAACGTGCTAGTGAAAAACGTGATAGACACATTTACTGGTGCGATAGTGTTCTACATCTCTGGCTATGGTCTTATGCAGGATTAGCAAGGTGGAATCATAGGCCAAGGTAAATTTCATAATATACTATATCTTCACTTATTAAATTTCTTGGACTTGGATTCAGCAGCGCTGATTACACTCGATGGATCTTCTGCTTCAGCTTTTGCGCAAGCTGCACAACACTTGTGAGTGGCAGTCTTGCAGAGCGAACCTACATGGACACCTATGTAGTCTACTCCATGATTATGACTGGCTTTATATACCCAGTGAGCGCTGGCTGGGCCTGGGGAGGTGGCTTCCTTCAGAGAGCAGGATTTCATGATTTCGCAGGAAGCGGATGCGTCCATCTGATTGGAGGAGCAGCTGGTTTTTGGGGCTCTTATATCCTTGGTCCCAGAATTGGCTTCTTCGATCGTACTCACATAGAGAAACTGACAGAAGAGGAGATCAAAGCCAGGAAACGGATGAGTTCCAAAGTTAGGCCCATAGGCGGAGGTCAATCAGATGAGGACATAAACATCAGCTTCGCAGAATCACAAGCCTTGCCTATGTATAGGAGGATCAAGATTTTCAAGAGAGAGCTGAAGGAATTTGAAAAACTCAAAGATAAAACAGTCAAGCATATGATCCTTATCTACGATCATAACCTTAAACAGAACTTTTAGTAAACTTAATGTAAAGTAGTTGAGATTAATGATTTTTTTTGAATGAGGATACAGCTCCATGACGAATATAGTAATAGGTTCTCTGCTTTTGTGGATCGCTTGGTTCTTCTTCAACGGTTCTTCTGCCTATTCCATTACAGAGCTCAACTTAGCCAATATTCCGCAAAAGATCATCTTAAATACTTTGCTCTGTGGAACTGTCTCCGCTCTTGTAGTCTTTACTTTCAAGCCTTATTTCATGAGGAAGGTGAGCCCAGTCAGTAACTTCAATCCTGCTAACATCATCAACGGTTTACTAGCTGGTCATGTTGCTATCACTGCACCTTGTAACAATTGAATTAAATAAGTTTTAAGGCAATTATTCAAAGGTTTGAATTTAATGTAGAGCCGTATGCAGCTTCAGCTATAGGTTTAATCAGTGGCTTTTGGTACATATTCAGCTGTTGGGTGATGGTAAAGCTGAAAGTAGACGACCCCGTAGATGCAACTTAGATCCATGCTTTTTGTGGACTGCTTGGCTTGCTAGCAGTTGGATTGTTCGATGTAGACAAAGGTCTCTTATACACTGGTAACGCCTAGCAACTCGGCATCTAGCTTTTGGGAGCGCTCTCTCTAAACCAAATCAAGAATCCAGATATTAAGTCATTCATTCATATTTGTTTATTCCTATGGACTTCTGTGGTGTCATTCCCCTACTTCTACTACATAAACAAGAATAAGCGACTGAGGGTACCCGCCATCTACGAAATCATAGGTCTCGATAACATGCTCCATGAGGAGAGCTCAAAGATCAAGTTTGTAGCCTCTGACCAGTCAGAAGACTACAATCCAGTAGAAGTAAGTTGTTGTCTTTTTTCAATCTAGGCAAGCCGGATCAAGACACTCAAAACTAAGACAACTTGGACGAGGGCTAGAATTACATAAATCCAAATGATAACACCTTCGAGCTGATGAGGTAAGCGGTGTTAGCTGGAGACTTCGGCCGAATGCATTTAACTAATCACCAGTATTCGGGTACGCACAAATACGAGAGCGCTCATTTGGGAGAGTTAACACCCAAGGTATCAAACGACCTCGGCGAAGAACTGTAGATCAAAGAGAATTCTTACTAAGGTGCAATTTTGTGTTAAGAGTTAATGTATTTCTATTTGCAGTTGAATGAGAAAGCACGAGGTAAGAGGAGAGTCGGAATAACTAGAGACAGTTTGCTAATTAATTTTCCAAGCCATCGATCGTCCCTTCACAGCTATTGAGTTATCAAAGACAAGACAAGTTTAGTGAAGTTGAGCCTACCTAATTTTCGCAGTATCTTCATTCAGAAAGTGCACTTGACAAGAATCTTAAGGAACCTGAACTTTAAATTTTGATAATCCTATTCACATTTTTAAATGACTTCTAAGTTCCTCATCATCATCTTCTATAAGTGCAGAGCTTTCAAGTAGCGAAGAAGAAAAGGAATCTAAAATTGATATATTCTCTCTAATTTAATGAATGAAACTAATCAATGTGAAGGCACATGGCTAAATCTAATTGGGACACTTACTCTCTATAAACTCCAATTCTCTCCTCCTATAAGATATATGTAATCTAGTAATTCTAATATATAACAACAGTATCAACTAACACAACCACCCACCTCCTACAACATCAACAGCCTGTAAATATAACCATGACTATGTTGACACCAAGCAAGCAGCTCACAGATTATATGATATCTTGGGAAGGATATTATATCACTCATTCTATTAAAGGGTTTTCTATTATTCCACTATCAACAAGACAAGCGGCTCAACAAATTGCTTTTAGTTGACCTGTCAATTATCAATTGCTATTCTTTAGAGATATTTTCATAAACATTATTCATCATTTCTAACACCAATTTACTGGCAGTCAAATGATTCCTAATTTAATGAATTATAGGTTTATTATTGCAGAAATAAAATATAGCACACAATATAAGAAGCAAGAAATTTTTGCAACCCCCATTTATCATTATCTCAGCTACTAAGCAACTACTTCTTCAAATGTCTCTGCTATTGACTAACTAAAACCTGGTAATCCCATTTTGTCTTGAATTCTTTGCTCTTAACGTTTGTCATTAGAAAAAACTGGAACTCAGATCTCAGCAGCCCAGCCCAGTGAATCTGAAGCCATCCCGTGCTCTGAATTCCTAACTCAATTCCACTCACAAGGATCAGCAATAGCAACCTTAGAAGCACTATCTTCAAGAAGCTCTCCTCAGGAGCCAACTGCAGGACGAATAAATCCTGTAGGCCATGCAGAAAGCAACCCTGGTGAAGGTGAAAGTGAAGCAGCTGCTGAAGAACATAGACGTGGAGCACAGCGAGTACGTGATGCTGCAGCTATTTGACGACATCCTCAAGCTGCACCACATTGCCCTCAAGGACGGGGACAGACAGAGTCTAAGGCACAAGTTTGTAAAGAGTATTGGGGGCACCGAGAAGATCCTCTACAAGGAAGCAGTGGCCGCTCTTACTCTAGATATGACTTCTTTGAACTAAAAGCTGAGTGAAGGTTAGCTTCCTCAATGGATTCTCAGAGACCTCAAGAAGCTATAGGATTCTAAGGGTGACCAAGATTTGTAAAGTAGAATGAATAACTATTGATAACTTATCTTATAAGATAGAGAGGTGCAGTCAATCAGGAATTTTATGAACAGCGAGTACTCACCAAGCGTGGCCAAGCAGCTTGACAATCTGAGTTTGCTGTCTGGTTTTAGCAGACTCTTCCGCAAGAATGAAACTGCAGCAGTCAACAACAATAGACTATATTTAATAATCAATAGTTAATTCTTCTTTTAATAGAGCAAATTCAAGGACTAGTAGGAGTCTAGTAAACGATGGTCAAGTGCAGATAGGAGAGAATGAAAATAGTCAGGGGAATATAGACGCTCTTAAATTACAAATCAACAACAAGTTCTTCGAATATAAATAGGTATTTCTAGTAGTTCAATTTAGATGAGATTAAAAAGGTACTGCCCTCCTCTTAAATGAGGGGCCGCATATTTTAGAACTTATTAAGGATGATGCTCTTATTTCTTTATCTACTCCAAAGAACCAGCTTGAGAATATGAACCTATTCGCAAAGACAAAGCTAGCTCCACTCGATAATAACCAGAAGGCTTTTTACACAGTTATGAATGAGAATTTCAAATTCGATGCAGGAAATAATCCAAAGGCAGTACAGCATAAGACTCAGCAGGTGCTGGTCTTTCATCAGAGGATAGCTCAGATTCACGAACAAGAGCCTCATCGCTTCAAGAAAATCACTGATCTGTAAGTTACTTTCTGCTTTACTTATGTTTGAGTTTAGATTGAGGGCGATTCAGACCGCCGGAGTGGACATCAGAAAACTGGAGATGTTCAGGAACAAGCTCTTTACCAAGAGTGAGGTCCCCATTGAGGAATTTAATTTTGAATTCAAGTCTATCTTGAGCTTCACCTTAAATTTGCCACAGCAGAGGAACCACATCATAGAAGAGCTAGTGGAAGCCATCCACCTGGTCAACCACACAGAAACTCAGTTAGTGTTTACTCCTCTTTTAAGTGTTTATAACTACCCAGGACAATAATTCTAAGGCTTCTCAGTTGCAGAGGAGGAAGAGCATATCTTCGCAGCCAGAGTCCTTCTCAAAGACCGAGATAGACGACTTCTTCAACCTGTGCCACTACTGGCCAGTCCAGGTCAAGAGAGACTCCAACGAGTCCACTAACATGTACAAGGTGTAATAAAAAATTAATTTTATCTAATTTGATTGGTAGGTTTTCACAGGCACCAAGGCACAGGACTTCAGCAGTTCTTTGGAGTTCCACAAGACTCACTCGCAGGTGGTGAAGAGCGACATCTACAGGCTGTACGAGATGATCTGGACCAAGGTCCACGAGAAGTTTGACAAGATCAACCATGCCTATAAGTTCTTTGCAGGCCTCACCACCAGCTAGATCAACAAAATATATTAAATTATTATATTCTTTTCTTTTGATCTCCTTCAATGACTTTGTGATAGGGCTGGACAATCTGAGGCTGAAGCTGACAACAAAGGAAATCTCAGACGTTTTTGAGAGTCTAGACCAGGACCGCGATGGGTACATTAGCTATTTGGAATTCTGTAACTTAGCGGAGGAACGAAGGCGAGGCATCGACCCCTTCGACAACAGCCACATGAAGCGGGCTAAGGAATTCTATGACAATCACAGAGTCACTGGCATGCTGGGTTCACCAGGCAAATCAAATAATTTGTGAGTTCAATGTTTAATCGGTCTTAGGTGATACGGGTCTGGTTAAGAGTGACCATCAAGAGGAGTTCAATCAAAAGTTTGGGAATATTTTGCAGCAGCTGCCTAAGATGAGAAAGACCACAATTGGCCACCTGAGTGTGTTGCCTCCTGAGATCAAAGACCCTGACGAGGGCAAGATCTCAGTAGAGAAGGATTACATGCTGAACACAATGGGCATGCACAGAGACTTTAAGCATCGGCAACTAACCAGACTGCAGAAGATTTCCTCGCCTGACTGTCACGGCAAGTAAACTCTGGCCTCAGACAACATCCACGAGATTCTCTCACATTCTTTCTCGCCCTGGCTGGTAGAGCACCCAGGTGACTTCCATGAGAGGATGGCTCGCTATCATCCAAAGGCGCTCAGTAAACTTAACTAAACTATCTCATACGAGACCAGTGAGTTCAAGGATAAAGGAACCAAGGGCAAGATCTTCAAAAACTTCCACACCAAGACAAGTCAGCTTAGAGAAAGCAAGGCCAAGAAGCAGAGAGGTAAGTCTCTCACGCTTGAAGTGGGTCCACATGAATGATGCAATCATATAACACATGAAGCAATGCAAATCAATCATTACTGATAAAATTTAAGCCGAATTTAGTATAATGGGATTAGAAAGTTCTCTTCTCATTAAGTTGTTGATGCTGAATTTTGACTAAGTTTAAATAAGAAATTCGCAAAAATAAAAGGCTTTAGGCTATTTAACTAACTGAATTAAAAATAATTTATAATTGTATGAACAAGTGACGACCATGGATAAAAACTTGGAAATAATCACGAAGAATCAAACCATCATACAACTCATGACCGCAAGTTTAATTGAGTAGGTTTTGCCACAGGCACTTAGGAATCCCTCACTGGGACATTTGAGGATCGTTTTCAGAACTATGAACGAGGTCTTGAAGAGACACCAAGAAACCATTCAAAATATTCAAATCACTTCACTCTCACAAGCTTCAAATCCTAGTCTCTATTTTCTTAATAAGCTCCAAAAGAGGTCACAACCAATCCCTGTGAGCTCCTTGCAAGCATTCTTGCTAAATTCAAACACCTCCTTGCTCTCCTGAAGTCTCAAGTGCTTTTGAATCTGTTGCAGAGTGACCTGAGCTATCTAATATCTTACAAGAACATGGCGCTGAAGTTAGGCTATCTGGGAGTGCTCATGCTTTCTTTGAACGAACTTGAGCTTCAAATCAAAGAGATAGCGAAAATTGCAAAACCTCAAAAATAGGTGAAGGGATTAATCAATGAGGAAGAAGATGGAAACACAACACTTGGAGATTCTGCCGCCTTTTCTGACTCGATGAATGAATAATTTGAATCCTTATATTTGATGAATTTCCTGGCAACTGACTCTACTTAAGATGAGAGTCTTGTGATAAAGCTATCTCAATCAGTCCCAGAGATCAAGCTCTCTCCCTCAGGCGAGGCTGGTGAAAGTCTGCTAATAAATCTAGTACTTGAGAAACTTACTCAGTTGCAGTACCTACGCTACCTAGTCAAAGTGTTTCTAGAGGCAGGAGTTGAGAATATCAAGAACGAGAACTCCCTCCTTGACTTGAAGCTCAAGTTCCTAATTCAAGGTTTCAGACAGCAAGACATCGATGCCTTTCTGGAACAGTACTTAGATGCACATGCATGCAAGAATATTAAATTGATTAGTTTAACTTAGGGGACAGTGAAAGTAAGAACTTCATAAAATTACAAAAACTTTGCTGCACTGACCTAGACAGAAAAGGAGGAAAGTCTCATCTCCACTAATTTAAGAGTGCGTAGGATTTCTTCCCAGGAGTGGAGCAAGCAATTAAAGTAAAAAACTTAGAAGCCTTCGTTGAAAGGGATGCTAAGGAATTGAGTTAGATTGAGAAGCAGTTTCTCTATATTTTTGTATTGTGTATGTTTTCTAGGAGGGAGTAGAGGAGCCAAGGACTTGGAATAGTTCTACTCTAATCTCTATTTATCGACAGAGCAAGTTCCAATACTCATCAAAGACATTTAGAAATACCTCACTCTCATTGGAGCAGAATCTTGCGTTTTATTAGTTCCTCACAAAAATTTAAGTTCTTAGTTATCTCATCAATGTATTATTCCTCTAAATTCCAATGAATAGAAGAAGGCGCTTACTCCAATTGAACACAGCAAGGAATTTAAGGCATACCTAAACAACTCAAAACACATAGTGGTCTCAGTTTTCAACCTCCTAGACTATCATTGCAAAGTTCCACTCAAGAACTACAGCTTCAGTATAAGCTCACTATCTAATGTAGATAGTGAAGGGAATTTTACGCTTGAGAGTAGCACCCCTAAATGCAAAACTCTTACCATTTAAAATGCCAAAAAGTAATCTTCTTATACGCTCCAAGTAGAAAACTTAGAGACAGATCGTTAAAGTTTAGAAGTGAGTTAAATAAAAACTCAAGAAGTCCCTGATGACAAAGATTAGAGCTAATAAAAAGCAGCTCTGGCTAAAGACAAGATCCAGCAATGCATATTTTTTAAAAGCAGCTCTTTTTCGGAAAGAAGAGAGAAGAGAGCACATAGAATACTCTGAGAAGAGTCATTGAGCTACTATTTTAATTTTACCATCAGCTTCTGTAGATGAGGATCAGTTTAAGCTGTAGCTAACTCAATCAGAGGGCTTGTATAATGATCTAAGTCTAAGTTATGTTTGCACCGGCAACAATAAGCCATCCTTCTTCAAATTGGGCGATAAGACCTAATCCTACAGACTAGAGCAGCATGATGTTATCAACCTCGCTTCCTTAGTCTGCATCTTTACATAGCAAATATTTATTATAATCTTTGTAGAAGAGTGTGTTCACAGGGCTCAAGATGGAAAGATCCCTTGCATCAAGATTTAAAATGCTTGTAACTCTCTATTTAATGTGAAGATAAATTTGAAGCCAAACGATTGCGAGAAGTATTCCAAGAGAATGAAGCTGGGCGATCGCTCAAAGCCAATCGTAATTGGCAGTTAATAATAGACAGTAGACTTGTGGGTTCTTAATTACTTTAAGTGTTAATTTTAAGGGTCAACTCAGAGCACATTAGGAGCAGTAAGTTTCAGATCTCGAGAAACCATTGTGAAATCTTTCAAGATGCTTAGGGCTTCTGGTGCTTGAGAGACCTAGACTCAAGACATGGAACCTTTTTGTCTTGCTAAACTTTTGAAACTTATGAGCAAAGAAATAAGAAACTTAAAAAGAAGCTCACTCAGAGGAGGCAGGCTCAAGATCAAAGCGTAATGACAGAATTCGCACACATTAATTCAGATGAGTCAAGTTAGAAGTGCAAACAGCTTTTGAAGCCACTAAGTATAGACAGCAAGGATTTGATTTAGCGATCTCTATCGAGTGATGCCTCTTCTTCCCTGAAGTTTGGGACGCCAGGTTCTCCCGGTCTACCGATTAGAGTAATGAAGCTTGAAGACACTCTCAAGAACTAAGAGGAATAGAAGGTTTCTCACTTTGTAGATCCACTGCTTGATAGTATAATCTTAGGTACTGAGCAGAACTTAATGTCTCTCGAGCTCTCAAAGTCTGCCGCCCTCTCAGGTGCAAAGCAGGGCTCATCCACTGACTTAAGATTAGATTCCTCTATCTAAGTCAAGAAGGATAGGATGACACGTGTTTATAATTGCTAGTATTGTTGCTGTTTCTTATAATTAATTTCGTGCGAAGAACCTCCTATAAATACCCTCTAAATTCAAACGACCCTCGCTGAGGGTGAATAATAACCAAAATCTAAATCTTAATCTTTTCAAATTAACTGAGGAAGATGACGATGAAGAAAAGTTGCATGCGATTGATAGCGACACTAATCAATCCTCTTCTCAATAGCAACCTATTTCTGAGAGAGTCATAAGGATTCAGAGCAAAATGCAGTTCATAATGAGCGACATCAGACTTCTAATTAGCTTAGAGTGAGATAAACATTGTCATCTCTCCTCAATCATCATATCAATACTCATTAAATATGTAGATAGAATCCCTGTAAATTTAATATGTCTAAACACCTTAACTATAAGAATTTCTTTATTTTCTAAAATGACGTGTTTACTTTCTTATTATAAAGCATTAGACTTGGAAGAGTAAAATTGAGCAAGTGAGAGGTGATATTAAGTATTTTTTTCAAAGTAAATTAATACACATTTGAGCATAATTTGATGAGTTATTAGATAATAGGCGCGCAAAGTGGTGAGACTTGACAAG
>JAJKFJ010007493.1:0-16443 GCA_027382625.1 Tetmemena sp. SeJ-2015
TCCAAATACTTCTAAATTACTATCTGATTTGTCTTCACAGAAGTGAAATAAATTAAGATGGGTTATTCACAATATTAGGAACATTTTCAAGGTTAGTAAAGTTTTTTAAAAGTTGCTCTTAAGGTATAGCGGTTTATGGAGCTTAATTTGATTTTGAATTTAAAGTTTAGCCTTGCTAGGAATTAAAATTTTCAGCTTGTCTCTGATCTTAATTATTTGTGACGCTCTCCTCTCCATTCAGCTTCACTTCATAGCCTTACTAGAGACTAGCTACCATCCTCTTGAACTAGTCGATTGAATTGAATACTTAAACCCCTCTCCCTCGGTTGAAATCAGGAGGTTTAATCAACCAAAAGTTGCTGCCTTAGAACATAGTATCGCACATTTGAAATTTAGTTGGGCAATTGTGCTTAAGACTATTTTATAATATTTTAAAACAAAAAATACTACCGAAACAAGAGTGTGAAGAGATTTACTGGTTTATTGAGCTAGTTTAACTTGAAGTTTTGTTCTTTTCAAGAATATTGAATAGAGTGTAAAACTTATCTAACTCTGAAAGCTGTGAGTTTTAATTGAAGTCTATCACAAAAGTAAGTGGATGGAAGTTAAAGATGTTCAGCTTCGAACTCTCGCAGTACTTCAAAAGATTGAAGTATAGGAAATCCTTCTGAGATATTTGCTCATGGTATTCAAAGTGGTTCACCATTTTCTTAACTCCATGAGTCGAAAGATAGTCATAGCGAATGCCCTTGGAGAAAGGAACCCACTTAAAATTGTAAAGAGTGTTGTTTGAACTTATCTCTACCCAACTTCCTTTCCTAGCATCAAGACATTTTTTGACAAGCTCAGAATTATTGCCTCTGATAACTATATACTAAGATGTTACAATTTAATAAAATCTACTTTGTAAGGTTCCTCTTTGACGCTTTACTTCTATGTGATTGAGATATCGTTATACTTAGCCTTAATCTGCTTTTGCATCTTCCTAAATTTTTCCACATCATCTTTCTCCTACAAATTCTTCTACTTCAACAGAAGGTGAGTTGAGTTATTATGATTAACTTTTCTCTTTCTCTCTTTGAGAGGTGCTGCAGCTGATTTCCTTAGCTCTTCCTCTTTGCTCGGTGCTTGCAGCATATCTCTAACCTCTATTGCATTCTTAACTGTAGTATTTTAAGCCTGGGTGTTTTAAATGCTCTAACCTAGTCTTGATCTGACTGACTTTTTGATAGACTGTTATAAACTTCTGAACTCCTTCTGCTTCTTGAATTCATTCTCTGAGGATAACACTTTTCTATGCTGCTAATTCTCGATTTCATTCTTCTTCTGGTTTATTAAATTTTCTCTACTTGAGTTCTTTCTAATCCCATCGCGCTTGTTAAGATAATCTATGGGTGGATTCTTATCTGTGAGTTATAGCTTTTGCACAGAGGATTCTGAAGCTATGGAGATATCCAGAGTCTAGATTTTTCTCTTATTTTTTTCCCTATAGGATGGCTTAGCTTGATTATAGTACTCTGAGTCTGCAGCATCATAAATTTTCAG
Source organism: Tetmemena sp. SeJ-2015 (assembly GCA_027382625.1). Classification (NCBI taxonomy): domain Eukaryota; phylum Ciliophora; class Spirotrichea; order Sporadotrichida; family Oxytrichidae; genus Tetmemena; species Tetmemena sp. SeJ-2015. The sequence goes on from JAJKFJ010007493.1 coordinate 1,546, forward strand.
ATTTTAATTTTAGCGATCAGAGGCGGCTTCTTCCTTTTCAATTTCAGATCTATAAGCAGTAGAGGGACTTATGAATTAAGACTGCTATTCATACTTGCCCTTCAGGAAATTTTAAATTTCAATCTGGCTTCCATCTGACTTGGCATATTTGGAGAGAAATTATTGACCGAATTTAGCTTATTAGACTTAGCAGACTTGTGGTAAGGGAGAGAGATGAGCTTGAAATTAGCTTCCAAATAGTTTCAAGTCTTTATTACTATACTCATACCAAAATAAGTATTTTTTTTTATTTCTACTCTATGTTGAAGCTATTTTCAGAGTTTGCTGTTATGATGTTAGATATGTCACACTTTTGTAAGTGGTAAAACTGCCTTGGCAGCTATTTCAAAATTTTAGGCCTGGTCTGGGATTTGCTTATAAAGCCTTAATTGTAATCTGAGTTTTTTCTATGATTTTAATTTATTTTGTAGTTTACGAACATATTCTTCTAAAAGTCTTGCTACTCTTAGAACTTATAAAAATAATTGATAATGTGATTGGTTAAAAACTATCTGCTCACATGTAACTAGAAATTATTTGAGGAGTCTAGTTCTCTCATGAACTCAGCATTTATAAAGCCATATTATAATTATTTATGATAGACAGGTTCTGGCCTTAAGTGGATCTCTTTGTGTTCTGGGGAGATGTCTTATTTACGAGACTGGCTTGCATGAGAGTTAGATCCTGATTTCTTTATTGAGTGAGCTTGGTGCTTCCCTTTCGCCCCTGGAAGTACTTCATAGGGATATTCTTGCTCAACTATGTCGGCATCAACTGATATTTAATATATTCATTGGTAGCTTGATGCTTAAATTACTACTTTGAGTTGCCTAGGAATATGTTACCATTGAGAGTAGTGCTGCCCTGTTTCTGAATAGACTCCTATTCTCTTTATAATTCAACCTTGATATCCTAATTATCTATATTAAGGCCTTTCTAAATTACTCCTATCTATTTATATTAAAGATAATAAGTACAAGCAACAACAAGATTATTTAAATTTCTTGTCAGGTATTCTGTTTTGATTTTCTTCTATCCAGAGCTACACGTTATGTAAGAGTTCATAGTCATCTATATCTGACATCTCCTGGAAATTAATTCACATTAAAAAACAATATAAAAGTATAAATTATGAAGTCTCTATTGAATTAGAGACAAGTTTTGGTTCTTGGGAGCCAAGATTGATTCTTGATTCCTGAAGGGTCTCAAGTTATTGCTCTATATGCTTGCATCAAAGGCCGAACTTTTGAGTAAGCTCCCATTTAGTAGTTAAAAAAATTAATCTCATATATAAAGGTTGCTTATGTAAAATATAGATGTGCAGGATTTTGGTGGTTGTTTTGCTAACTCTATCTGGAGCTTAAAGCGGCGCCATATCTTTATGAGGTACCATTTTTAGGCCTTTTCAAATAAAAATTATTATAAGTTTGGCCATTAATTTGAGCCTGGAAAGCCATCTTGGGATATAATCAAGGCAGAGGCGGGCTTTTGCTGGAGTATAGCATAATTGTTGAAGATCTGTTAACCTGTGGCCTCTCTAATCTAACCGTTCATTATGACTATCAAATTAAATTACTAAGTTTTCACTTTTTGCAAAACTTTTCTATATCGAATCACAAACACAATTTAAAATATAATTGAGACAAAATAATAAATTCACAAACCGAACCAGTATTACATGTTTCTTCATTGTTAAAATGCATTAAGCTCCCTTAGCTTTTACTTGATGTTTTGAATATTCTTGGCTATGATCTCCACTTCAAATTCTAATTCTTGCTTCTTTTCTATTTGCTGTTTGTTCTTTGCATGACCTATCTTCCTGTAGTCATTCTCAACAAAAATAAATATTTTAAAGTTCAATTAAATAAAAGCAACTCTTTCCTTATCAATCTATAAAACTATTTAAATAAGTAATTGATTTTATTTCTATAGCACACTTAAGGAATTTTGTAGATGAGATATTTAAGCCTCTGCTGCTTTTTCTTTCCTAGCCAGTGGACTCTAGAACATCTTAACATTTGACTTCTTGCCTGCAGGTTGCATGTCCTAATCTTGGAATTAAGCAGACCTAAACTGATTGTAACTCTAATTCATAGACTGACTCATCTATTGGTATCCTTGATTAGCCTGCTGATTCTGGCTTTTAAATAGCTGACTTTAATTCTATTGCGTTTATTGTGGAAGCCAGGATATCTTAGGCTGCTCTTCATTCGGCTTAGCCCTCCCTTAGTTATCAAATAAACTCCTTTCACTTCATTAAAATTTTATCGAGAAAGATATTTTAGAAAAGTTTACCTTTTCTGATCTAGAATTTTATAGAGATGCATTAAAGTCAGTTTTTCTCTCTAAAGATCTTGATCCAATTGATTTACACACAATAAAAATAAGTTTAAGATAAGTGGTGTTAATGAGGTTACTAGGTCTAATTATCCCATTGGAAAATGCTATGAAGCTGAGTAGATTCATTTTAGTTTTAGATAGATGTCTTTCTCCCCAAACTTCTTTCATCTTAGTCCCTCTTTTTAGCACTCTAGCTAAACTTGTTCAGTCTATTGAAATCCTATTACTCATAAGATAGACTTTGATCAGGATTAAAACTAGTCACTCCTTTTGGAGGTGGGTATTACTTTTGGCTTTAATTATATTCTTAGCTCTTTTGACTTGGCTAAGTAGATTGACCCACACTGCCTCCCATCAAGAAAGGCCATTGACTTGTTTACTTCTTTTCACTAAATTAATTCTTAGAAGGAACTTGCTGCCCATATTTAGGAGAGGTTTGATTCTAGTAGCCGTAGTTATTTGCTTAGGCAGGTCGTTAAGGACTATTGAAGGTGTTATGTGTTTCTTTTATAGTTAAAAAAATTAATCTTAGAATGGCCTAGTTGCTTTTTAGCTTTAAACTGAACTCTAATTGAGTTCACTGTCGTAGTCCTGCTAAAAGCTTATCTTCTTCTTGTTATAGATTTCCATCTGCCTCCTATTCTCATCCTAAATTTGCTGTTTTTCACTTTAAACACTCTATAGGTTTTGTTAAAGTTATCTATTTTAGTTCATAACCTTCTAAAGTTCTCCTTTAAGGTGTCTTTCCATATCCTCCATGTGCAGTCTCTCCTATTCTGTGGATTTCTTGATGTTTTCAAGTTCATTTTTAAGTTGCCCATTTTCTCTGGCTATGCTATCCATATGAGCTTTCATCTGTAATCTCGCTCTTTCATGTTCTGCATTTGCATCCTTAACTTCATTTATATCCACTGAGAGTTCCTCATTTATGATGTGAAGTCTATCCAAGTTGCTTTTCAAGTTTCTGTTCTCCCTTGCTAGACTATCTATCTCGTTCTCCCTTGCTCTTTGCTGTAGTTGAATAGAGCTAAACTGAAACTTTAGCTCCTAGAGTTCATTCTCGATCTAAAATCTAGAGGAATTTATTTGAGAAATTTCCATTCTAAGTTGATTCTCTAAGTCCTTGGCACTTTGATGCTCTCTTTGAAGGGTTATATTATCTCTGCTCATAGTGAAAAGCTCTTCATCCTTCATGCGGAGCTTTTACTCTGCTTATCTGAGTCTGGCTTGAGTATTTTCTAGCTATTCTTTTAAATCTCTCTCAGTCTAGTCAACGAACTAGGCCTTGGATTGCAATTAGTGCAATCTAGATTCAAGATACTCTTTCTCAACTCTATGCTGAGTAAAATTATCTTCCCTGTCTCTTTGTGATGTAATAGATTGCAGCTGATCTTCGTTGAACTATTGAAACTGCTGCTCTCTCTGGTTTTACTTGAGAGTCATGATTTCCAACTCTCCTAAAAGTTCTTAAATCTGGGTATTCAACTATCATTAATTTAAAAGACATTTTTAAATCCCTATTTGAAATATCATTTCATAATATCGATTTAGCTATTCAACCTAGAAAGATTACTCCTCTCTATTTTAGAGAATCTTAGCCTAGGTTTTAAGAACAGTATCTTTCTACATCAATTGCTCTTCCTAGTCCTTAGCTTTAAGCATAAGCTTTTAGAATTCTACATTAAGCTGCTGAAGGATATTTTCATATTGAAGAATAACGAAATTCTTCTCTAGATCGACCATGTTATTAACTTGCTTCTCATCCATCTTGTCCTAAACGATGGAGTTATTCAAAGACTGAGTATTATAGTAATAAAATAAGTTTAATTGTATCAGTTTAAGAAGATTTAAGGATTTCATTAAGCCTTCTCTGTTGCATCTCTGCAGTAGAAGAAACAGGTTGCTACTGCTAAATATCTAATTGAGAGCTCTAATCCCTGAATGCCTCCATCTCTTCCTCAGGTTTGATAATTTAGAGCTGATATCTAAGTTAATTTTCAATATCTTGCTGCTAGTTCTAATAAAAGTTCTGCGAAAAGCTCAAGACATGTGCCTCATTCTCTTTTCTGTTTATGTCATTTTAGAAATCTGCTTGGTGATCGCCTCTCATTACTTTAGCCATATAACTCTAGTCATTTGCAAACAGTTAGCTTTGATCTTGCTGACCAGACATAAAATTCGGTTGATTGTGCAGGTATAGATGAGTAGAGCCCTTTAAAGAGCTTTCATCTAGTGGGAACCCAAAGTCATTTTCATTCCTACCTCTCATTGAATTGTCTTGGTATCTTAAGTTTTCTGATTATTGCATGTGCTGTTGAGTATGGAAATTAAAATACTTCAAATTATCAGTCAAGTTAGACTAATTCAGTTCATGAGAGGGTTTGAAAGAATGAGGATTGAAATTTTTAGCTTGCTGCATGCTACTCTGAATTCTCAGGTTTTGATAATCTTCATCTATGTTAAATCTCTTGAAGTCTGAGTTTTGCACAAGAATTTAAAATATATATTTACAAGGTCATTTCTATCATAGGTAAATTCAGACTCGTCTTTCACCTCTTCTTAGATTACCTCATACATTTGATCCTTATCTAATCCTCCTTCTTCATTTATCTAATCTATTTTAATAAGTTATAAGAGTGTGCTAAGTAATGATTGGTGTTCTTGTATCTTAACTCGGACCTTTGAGTTTCATGAATCACTTGGAAGGATTGCACAGTGCTCTAATTTTACTGGTAATTTACAAATGGAGGTTGTATGCTACCTCTCTCAACAACTTGATTGCTCTCCCTTTAAATTGAAGGCCTCATCCTCTCTTCATTCTTCTCTGACTCAGTAACGCTAACTGTGTCTTGATCTATGACTTGCTAATTTGATGAAGTCTGAATTAAATTTGGAGTAAGATCCCTTGATCTTTTGCGCTAAATATCCTCATAGTTAAAAGTTCTCTCCTTTATTAAGTTCTAGTTTGCTGCATTGACTTGTCTAGATCTATCAACCGCTTCTATCAAAGGGTGATCTCTGTCTTCATTCTCTGACTATTTTGTGCTGCCGTTTAAATGATTGGCTCCCTTGATAGAATCAGCAAACTATTCTGCTTTTTATTAAGGATTGGTGGTGGAATTTTTGATAGGAATAGAGCCACTTCCTTGTTTCCGCAAATGAGCTCCTTATTTAGCAATTGAATTGTCTTGATGGTGAGAAGCGTTCTAATCAATATGGGCTTTTCCATCTTATACCAACGAAGATTGGATGTTAAAAGAAGACTATGAGTCCTTTTGTTTTAAAACTGGCTGAAGTATAGACTGCTGTTTGCTATTTTAAATCTATAAATGGCTTTTAAAATCTAGAATCTTAAGCATCTCTCATTATCCATTTATATTATAGTTTGCAATTTCACACTCAATGAAGCGAATACTTACAGTTGGTCTTCCTGATGATGAATTTGAATTAGCAGAAGAGGCAGCACTTTGTACCACCATCTATCTTGACTAGCACTGCTACTTTACTTGATTTTGGGAGGAGTTAGTCTGATTTTTCATTAAAAATAATTTTTAATTCAATTTTATAAACATTCTTTTTAAACATCAGCTATTGGAAAGATTTTCACTTGCTAAATTAATAGATGTTGTGTAATGACGACGTATATAAATTGAGTAGATTTCTTTCAGTATTTCTTAAGCTTAGCATTTTATAAGCTGGAAAATATCATGGAGCTCTAGTTCGTGTCCTTATCGATCCCATTAAGTGAAATCGCAGCCGCTAAGCCTTGATTTATATTACTACTATATTGATTTTGGCTGCTGAAAATGTTATTACAAAAAAAACTACAAGATATTTTTAATTCACAATTTACAATTTATTTAGGAATAAAAGGATTCTGTTTTGAGTTTTAAAGTTTGCTGTCTCCTCTATTTATAGTAGTGGACCTATTAGTTTCATACTTAACTCTGGGCTTGTGAGTCGTTGATATGTTAATCTTATTCCTTGAGGAAGCTGAGACCGCTCCCTAGTTTGTGGAAAAAGCTGCTCCAAGATTGATTTTTTACTTCACATAAGATTCAAAGACCCTTGACTGCTGCAAGTTTCTGTAGCTGTTCACTCCACTTCCATCCTGATTGAAACTAAAAGAGAAATTAAATAAGCATGAGTAGATTGACTTACCTTTTGTTAACTTGAGAGCCCCCAGTGGATCTATCATTTATGTTAGAAAATTTATTTGGCAAGTATCCATTCTTCTCTAGCTAGTTTATTATACTTCTGCTGCTTGGGTCTTAGAGTTTTGAATCAACGAGGATTATGGTGTTGTTCTGAGGTGACTAAATTATAACCTAGGGATTATTTACATTGATAATGCTACTGCCCAATCCTAAACTAGGATTTCCAAATTAATGGGAGAGTTGATTAACTTATACGTTTTAAAGCATTCGGGTTGACTTTTTCTTAGTATGGCGATCTTAGCTCTTGGCAACGTTGCCTCCTTGCTTCAGAGATGGTTGGTTGCTGTCGTAATTGGAATATCTATTGTTGTTAGTGTGAGGAAGCTCAGGCATCCTCAATTGATTATTATACTCCTAATTTAAATGTATATAAGAACATTATAATTTTGATGTGAGCTATCTCTAAACCTTTTGATAGAGTCGTTGATTTGTGATTCGTTCAAGGTGGAGTCATTCTTCTTTAGGTTTTTGGATTCATTCCTGTTATTTTGGTTTCTGTTGTTGTTGTTTGGGCCGAACATATTAGTCTTTCGTAGGATTTCATCTAGCTTCTGATCGTATTTCTGAGTATTCTTGAGCGTGGGTATTGAACTCCCGACAACACTATTCGACTCATACACGTTGCTCTCATAATTTAGGGACAGCTAATTTTGAGACTCAATCTTAGAGGAAGCTTTGTTCTCAATTTTGGGTGGCTGGTCTTTTTAGCTGCTCTTTATGCTCGATGACTGGTTCTAATATAGTTAAATTTAATTTAAAAAATAAAAATATCTATTAGGTTATGAGATTAAGGAAATAAATCCTTTATCGATTATATCTTTTATAAATTAGATGTTCCATAATAAAAAGAAAATTAAGCTCTCAAAATTATTCAAAATAATTCTTCTATAATTGAAGAGTGTTGTATTATGATCCATAAGTTTTCTGCCTGTTTTGGAACCCTTCTTGAATAAATTGACCTTGACTTCTGCCTCTGCCAGATAGCTACTTAAGTCATTCTAAGTTTGATCCTAAGTAGTGCTAGTTATTTCAGATTGACTCTCGTCTTGCTCGATTGAGAGAATCTTAGGGAAAGTGAAAGTATTGAGTGGAGAGTTAGCAAACTTGCCTTCAACTTCTTATTTGAACTCTACTAATTCTTTCTCAAGTTTTGGATTTACATATCTGTTTCGATTCAGAGGGCCACAGGCGTAAACTGCACTGCAGCCATTCAAATAAAAAATCATAAAGTATTCTTTTGAGGATGTTCTATCATATTGTATGAAACGTCCAGAGCTTGGGTGAATCTATAATTAAATCTAAGAGAAAATGGAATCACATTATTATCCTAAATCTTGTGGAATTGATCACATCAAAATTAAAGGACTTAGACTAGTGAGCAGTTGACTACTATCCACTTGTAAAATAAATCTAAACAGACTCGTATGAATGGCTGACAATATTGAATTGTGGTAATGATTATTCTTGAGATTCCTGCTGATGCCCTTGTCTTTAGAGAAATCTTCCAGTTAAAGACTCTTATTGATAACCGCTTCAATTTCCTGTTTGCTAGTAATCTATCTTTGCTGTTGCTGTATCTTGGATATTATAGAATTAGCCTTAGCGTTTTTGAGATTTTAATCCCTCTATGTTGATGGCATTGACTTGCCTATGTTGATGGGGATATTATTAATACCTCCATTAGCTCCATCTCCCTTATAGAAGGAAGAACTGAGGTGCTGGCTATTTTTAGACTGATGATTGGAGTTTGAGGAGGTGTTGAGATTGGAGTTGAAGATAAACTGTTTGCTGTTAGTGGCTTTATTCTGATTAGTAAGCGCACCTCACAGATTGACTGCTCCCCCTTCTATATTTCTGCTCACTGAGGAAGAAGCTATTTGCTGCTGCTGATTTGTTAGGTAGTTATTGAAGAGGTTGCTGCTGTTCTTCTGGAATTTATTCCTGCTCCCTCCGTTTCCAAAACCTATTGAGGACCCCTGCTTCATCTAACTAAAACATAGATAAATATATAATTTATAATGTATGATGATTATAAATAACTAAGCTTATTGATGTTGTTATAATGGTTGTTGCTAGAGCCATGATTTTAATTGTTCATATGATGATGATTAGTAGTCGAGGACTGGTTTAGTAGGATAGAGTTGCTCGTGTTTTGCTCTAGGATGTTTGCTAACTTTATTGTCTTAGGGTTGTTCATTGAAATGTTCACTGGAGATTCTCTCACCAGAGATACATTCAGCTATCTTAACTTTGAGAGTTACAGGCTACGCTGTTGGAAGTTAGTGGCTTTAATGGATTAAGGAGAAGACATTATCAAAACCTCTATTATTCAAAGAAGTATCCTAAATCTATTGTATATCTCACATTTAATTCTAATTAGAGAATATTAAACTTATAATTTATAATTAGAATGAATCTAACAAGTTTCATAGACATATCAGTAAACTTCAGTCTTTAATTACTACACACTTCATAAGCACTTTCTCAACGCTTAGCATTCTAAGCCTTTATTAGGGCATAAAAATGTAACAATAAACTTATAGTAGCATATTTCTCAGCTGCTGATAGCTCCTTCTTCTTTTTCATCTGGTCTCTCTTCTTGTATCTCTGCTCTAGCAGTTTCTTAGATTCCTCGTTCATGAAACCCCACTCCTCTACTTTCTCTTTAATATCTGCCTCGTTCTTTTTCTTCTAGTCAGTTAACTTATTCATGTAGCTCTGCTAGCTTTGATTAGCAGCGTTGGGGTAGAAAGGATTAGAGTTCATGGAATACTGAGTGTGCCTATCTGATTGCATATCATCAGCTTCGTTGTAGGAAGATCTATTGCCTATAGTAGGCAAATGATAAGGGTTTTAGTTATTTGCATACAAAATATAATATATTGCACCCATGAGGTTGTTTCTTCTTATCTATGAATTATTCTGCTGATATTAGGACTAGGCATCACTGTTCAAATCTATTTCTGAAATAGCATTTGATCTTGCGCTTGGAGGTCTATTTGTTTTAACTGGCTTTCCATTTTGATTCATCATAGACTTAGGCTTGATTGCATCGTTCATATTTGTAAGAGTGTTGTTCTTAGAACTGATTGGAGGAAACATTCCATTGGGCTAATTATCCATTCCAACCGATTCTCTTCTACCATGATTGTTTTTAGGCATTGGCTGCTTACCTAAGGTTTACTATTGATTGGGCTTAGAAATCATCATGGATATCATTTGCTACATCATCTACTCTTAAGGGAGTGATAGTCCCTTTTGAAATACATCCTCTTTGATGCCGAAGAATTTATCTGCATCAAAGTCACCTTCAAAATCCTCTTAGAAGTCTAAATCATCCCCTGCTCCTTTGCCAAGTCTAGCTAGTGCTCTTTTTCTTCTCAGTCGAAACAGGAAACCCTTGATGTTTGCTTGAAGTTTAGAAGTTTGAATATACTTCTTTGTCTTCTTTGGTCCATCCTACTTTATCTTCCTTACTATAGCTTGGTTCTTAACTCTAGTGAGATGTCCTTTCATTAAAGCTTGTATCTTCAGAATTTGCTATGGGAACTTGCTCATCTTCTTAAGCAAGGCCTTTCTTTTGATCTTTCTACTCCTAAAGAAGGAGACTATCTTCCTCACTGATTCCCTCATAGTCTCCACTAACTTATGATTCTCCTGCAGTATTTACAATATTTTGCCTGTTACTTTATTACTGTCGCTACAACTTTAACTCAAGGACTCAAGGATGTGAAAAGGTGCTAGTAGTTTGCAGTATTTCATGATATGAGTGGTTGAGAAGAAGGTTATTCTGATCTTTTAACTCATCAATTTCGTAACATAGGCTCTATAAAGACTGTTGATGAGCAAATTCTGATTAAGTATTTTATAGCTTGAACTGTAAAGTAAAGTAAAGTAAAATTTTAGGAATATAATTAATAATCAATTTCTTAAAACAGCACTTATCGTACTGAATTAGAAAATCAGTTATTATCCTATGTAAATAGCTTGAACTGAATTGTTGATTTTTCATAAGTTGCGAAGCATTTATATACTATTCGATTGACTGCTAAACCTACTTGCCATTTACTACTTCTAACAAGGGAAATATCTTTCTCAAATGCGGATCGAAATGCTCTTCTTTGTTGTTACTGAAAGGATTGTCATTAAATCTCAGGTTTCTTATATTTCTATTAAACTTTATGAAGGCTAGAAACTGATCTAGAGTTTGCACCTGATTGAAAGATAAGTCCAACTCTTTTAGGAGAGAGCAACCTGTGAGCTATTTAACTTGGTTGAAAGAGCAATAAGAAATACTCAAAGTTTCTAGCAAAGGATTGTACCCTAAGCTAAGCTAGTGAAGATCTTAGTTTCTGTTGAGATTCAGCACTTTCAACTGCGGCATAGAGAAGTTTTGAGGGAATTAGGTAAGCTAGTTAGAGTAGATATAAAGCTCAGAGAGATAGAGAAGTTTATGTTGAGGAAATTTATCTACGTTTGAAATGAAATTCTTTCCAAGTTCTAGGTACTCTAGGAAAGTTAGATTACTCAAGTGATTATCTATTGATGTAAGTTTATTGAAAGAGAGATTTGCTCGCCTAAGCTTTGTTAAGCTTTGCAATCCATCTAAAGAGGATAGTTAATTGTTTGAGAGAGATAGATCTTCTAGGTTTAAAAGGTTTTAAAGTCCCTAGAGTTTTTAGATTTGATTGATATCAATGTGTAATAGCTTTAAGTTGGGGCATTTTGAAAACATGTTTAAAGGGATCTCTTTGATTACGTTATCATTCAGTCTTACTTAGCTGAGATAAGGAAGGGCTAAAGCATCATTATCTATTCGAGCTATTTTATTCATTGATAAGTTGAGGAGTTGCAATTTTTGATAGATTAAGAAAGGTTTTACTTCAAGGATTTGAATATATTCATTCTTGATTTCTATTTTCTCTAAACTTTTTGGATTAGGAGCGTGGAGTTGCAGAGCTTCTCCAATCAAAATGAAATAATTTAGAAGTTAAAGGAATCACAGAATTTGCAGACTCCATATCAGGGAAGTCAAGCATTTCTTCCTCGAATGAATTTTTCTTTTTTATGTTTTATTGACTCTACTTTTTTGGAGCTGGTCTCGGGTCTAAGACTTCTTTAATCTGAGGTTAAGATTGCTTAAGTGATGGAATAATCTTCAGTAAATTAGAAGCCATCTCTTGATTTTATCTGAGTTGATGCTTCTCTTTGATTTTATCAACAGAATCGTATAGATTAAGATCCTTGCCAATTATTGCCGGTTTTAAATTTACATTTTAGACCACTGTTGAGCTTTGCATCTCTATGAGTTTTATATTCTATTTATTCTGCGTAATTGTCTTTGCTAAGCTTTCTTTAAGACTCAATGCGGTATTCTTAAGTTGTTGGTTTGGCTTTTCCTTCGACTATTTATTCTTTGTGAGAGTTTAAATAAGGGAGGTGAGTCTGTTTTTCTCTTAGTCTCTTCTTTGACTTTCAAACTCAATCCTATCCTTCTCCTCTTACTCTGCTTACTTCTCTCTGCTCCATAAAATCTTTACCTTTGACAGATCTATTATTCCATTTGAAGCTTATTTAAAGCAAATGTAATGATCATTTAAGCTTGGATAGTAAGTTGTCCAATCCTGTATTTCATGAAATTATCAGTCATAGGTGCAGTAGGAATCGGATTTTTCTGCACAGGCCTAGATTTTAAAGGGTTATCTGGTTGTGAAAAGTATGGTGGTAGGAGAGGTGGATGCATATCTTTTTGAATGAACTTGAATTTGTGAGTGTACTCCTCTATCTATCTAGAGAGCTTATCTTCTCTCTCCATGAAAAGCCTCTCCATCTCCAATTCGTATTCCTACATTTATTTAATTCCCTAATTAACTGCATTGATCTTCTCTATCATGCCTTCGTTCCTTGTCAAGAGCAACTCTGCAGATTCCTCTTTGTATTAGTCAAAATTTATGCTCGCTGTAACTGTCGTCCCTATGCTCTCCCCTCCTCTCTAATTTTTCTTTATTGATAATTGTTGTGCTTTCTCTATTTGAGCTGCCTTGATGCTTGTTTCTAATAAATTAGCTTGATTATAGCTCTCCAAGAGTTTCTCCTCTGCTAGAACAATCTTAGGAACTTCATATTTCTTCTTTTGGGTTATTTCATTTTTAAACTTCGCTACTTTCTTTGTCTTTGCAACTCGCTTAGTGCCCTTAATTTAATTTAGCTCCTCTTCTATTTTATTCAGCTCGTCACTGTCCAACTTCTTATGATCGTTTTGCAACTGTATGCTGGTAAACTTTGCACTTTTTATCTAGGGTGTTTGCGCATGATCAGTAGTTGTTACTTATTGTTCTCCATCTCCTTCTCCATCATTCTCCTCCAACCCTTGGAAATTACTTCGCTAGGTTTCAGCAAACTATACCTCCATAAAATTAATTACAACAATATACAATAGTAAGATACACTTATGCTAATAATTAGTGGATATCAAGTTATCGATCTCCAATAAATTGAGTCTTTTGAGATCTTCAAGTTCCTCATTCCAATTCTCAGGAATTACCTCTTGCACTTCCTTATTATGAACTTAGAGGAAGTCTTGCCAAGCGCTGTTGGTTTCTCTGAAGTCTGCGTCTTTGAGCAGATTATTTCTCTTTCTCTCCTTTTAAAGTATTTGCTCTACATATTCATCCATATTGGCATTCGACATTTCAAGCCCTTTAAAGAAAGTAATGAAAGAGATTTATCTCTATTCTATTCCTTGAGGACCAGCAGTATTAAAATTAGCCTAGGATTGATTGAAGATAGAGTAGTTAGACTGCCTTTCCATAAGATCATCCCCATCTGGCTGGTAGTTCATGTTAGCGAGCTCCTCTTCAAGTTGCCTCTGCAGTTCATCTTCGTCAATTACTGACTCCTCTTCGTTCATGTTATTCATATTTTAAACTTATTACTAATTTATCATTTCTGTTTTAATAAGGAATTAAATGCATAGCTCATTAGCAGAAAGAGACAGAGTCCTTAGAGGGAACAAAGAACTATGACGCTCCTTTGAAGCAGGGAGACTGGTCCTCACAGCAAATCTCACACCTAAACCTGAGTAATGTAAACTAAATGTACAAGAACTTCACACTCAATAATCCCAGCAACTTGCACCAGCAGAATTAGGGGAAAGAGATAGAGCAAGCGAGGCCCTAATCTAATCTAGCTAAGTTTGGAGGGCACCAAGGCTTGCCTAATTTAAACTTGACTGCCATTACAAACGCAAATAATTAGAATAACTTCTCGATAGATAACTCTTTGGGTCTGGACTAGATTGACTCCTCCTTCTTGCACAATCATTAGAAGCAGCTGCCCACTAGTTGCTCTAAAAGGAGCAAATGGAATCACAATAGGTCACACTCCTCAGAGGATTAAATAAGAGGAGATGGAGTCATAGAGGATGAAAACTATCACCAACTTTGCTAAGAGTAGGTGAGAGAGAGCAATCCACAATCAGACAAGCATCTTGTAAACTTGAGAGAGGAGTATCAATATTCGGATGAGGAAGAAGATGAAAACGATTTCAAGAATGTTAGAAATTATAAGCCTGCTACTTATTATCAAAATGATGTTTTAAGAGCAGACTACATAAATTTAAGAAATTGGGTTAAATTCTATCAATAGTAAGTTTAAGGATATAGGGTTGGCGACAATTTTGAAAACGAGGAAGAAGTATTTAGTGAGGAGGAGAGCGAGGAGGACGGAAGGATTATGGCTTATTTGGAGAAGATAGAAACAGAGAGAAATAAGTTGAATCTGTAGGATACTCAAACTTATTTTAATTCATCTAAACTAGATTAGAGGAAGAGCTCAGGAAGATTAAAGAGCGCAAACTAAATTCAATTGAACTGAATGACTCGAGCCAAGGAGAGGACTAAAATGTAAATAAAAGTCTTTCATCGATTGAATTTGCTGTCAATAGGTTTTTAGGAGGGTTCACCACTCTCAAAAGTGAAATCTCTTAACTGAAAGAGACTGTGCTTAATACCTCATAGCTTAATAACTGAAACATTAATTGAATATATATATTATCTACCTTATCTTATATTTTTCTTGGTTTAATCTGAATATCTGAAATGAGCTATGCTATAGTTTGAGAGAGACTAGTCATTTTAGGTTTCTTAATGCTATCCAAACTCACTCTATAAATCACTTTACATGTAGTTCTAATTGGAAATGTCACTCATCCTATGATACAGGAAAGGAGAAGCTAATAAATTAAGAAGGAGTAAATAACTCATGAGAAGTGTTATCTCTTTTGTACTATCTCTTCATTTGG